>JANHMN010000015.1:68074745-68092497 GCA_030674055.1 Rhabdomys pumilio
TGCAGTCAGATAAAGTTATACTGTGACCTGGCTGCAGTCAGATAAAGTTATACATGTGAGCTGGCTGCAGTCAGACAAAGTTATACTGTGACCTGGCTGCAGTCAGATAAAGTTATACATGTGAGCTGGCTGCAGTCAGATAAAGTTATACATATGAGCTGGCTGCAGTCAGATAAAGTTATACATGTGACCTGGCTGCAGTCAGATAAAGCCTCGTGAGAGTGCATGGTGCACTAAACGCCTTTATCAAAATAAAAATTAACTGGAAGTTGTAAATTAGGCCTTTAATTCTGGCACTTGGGGTAAGAGAAGCAGTTGGATCTCTGTGAGTTCAAAGCAAGCCGTATCTACAATGCTTGTTCCAGGCCACCAAGGGCTACACAATAAGACCCTGTCTTTAAAAGCAGTCAATCAATCAATCAATCAATCAATCAACGTAATTTATATTATATTTTATCAGTTATAACTTGATACAATATGGACGCAAGTACAGAATAAAGAATACTAGTAAATGCCAAAAGACAAATATGAATCAGTTTAAAGCGAGTCTTTCTTAGGGATCAGTGGGGATGAGCTAATCTACTGGTTTGTAAATAAGCAATATATTTTATTATCAATTTTTAACCAGTTTCTCACTATTTTTAAAAATGTAATAGTTAGAAAAAAGATCTAGATTATGGAGTTTTCCAAATAAAGGCAGGATGTTGGTACACACCTTTAATCTCAGTCCTCTGAAGCAGAGATAGGCAGACTCAGAGGTACTGTGTGCATACATATACATGTACAGACAGACTTAACGTAGAGATTGGAATAGTGTGTCTACCAAACACCTGGTTATCGTTCCATGACAGAAATTGTTCAGGGGATCACTCATGGTTATTTTATAATCTGTGCATGTTGCATACGTTAATTGTATGTATATGTGCAAGTCTTATGAAAAGACTTGTCTATCATGTGACCTAGGAGAAAACTGGATGAACGGGGCACTTGAAACTGATCAGAGCCAGCTTTGCCCTCACTTATGTGACTCCTTATCAGTTTTATGTCAATGATTACTGATTGTCTCACCTCAATTTCTGTTACGTGACTGGTACGGAGTAATTGTGTGTATTTTAATTGTTATATGTGGATTTTCCCTCTTTTGTAGCATCTTGTGAATGAATGGAATCAAAACTTAACCCTCTTCTCTCAGACCATTGATGAATGGATGACTTGTCAAAGAAACTGGCTTTCTCTTGAACCAGTCTTTCAGTCTTTAGAAATACAAAAGTAAGAAAAATATACCATGTACATATGGGTAAAAAAAAACACATGGGGAATTTAACTCTTATAATCTTCCAGAAATGATATCTTCAATGAATGAACATCAGTTGTGGTTTGATTATGAAATGCCCCCTGTATGTCATGTATTTGAATATTAGATCTTAAGCTATTTGTGTTGTGTAGGAAGACGGGGGAACCTTTAGGAGATACAGCACTTGCAGGAGGAAACAGACCACCGTATGTGAGCACCGAGGTTTCATAGCCCGTGAAATATCCTATTTGTTCTCGCCTTCCTGACTGTGGATACAGCGTCACACACACACACACACACACACACACACACACACACACACGCACGCACGCACGAACTGTAGGCCAAAGTAAACCCTTCCTTCCTCAATTGCTTTTAGTCCCACATTTTGTCCCAGCAATAGGAAAGTGGCCAGAGCACCACAGACGCCCACAGGGACGGCTCTGTCAGAGCGTCGTGATTGTTTTCTCGTTCATAGATCACTACAAGAACCATCTTACACCTGAAAACTTAGTTCCCTTAATTGCTGATATAAAACTATAAAAAAAAACTGAGACACATCAGAGCATGACAATTTTTAAGTCACATTATGTGTCTCTTTAGTTCTGAAAGACTAGTCTGGTTTGGATGTGAACAAGAAACATGGTTTTTAGTGGCATTCATACATGAGAATACCTCACTTTGCAGCAGATAAAATGGAGGGACTCAGCACGGGTAAACATCCTGTTTCCCCTCATTTCACAGCACACAGCTTCTTAGCTTCTTACGGTGCTCAGTCTTGAGAGTACTCAGACAGACAGAGGAGCTGTCCAGGCAGAATGTCAAGGAGTCACAGTAAATCCTAGCCGCCATTTTAAAGTGAGCAGGGACAGCGTATGCAGTAACACCTTTGGGTTGTAAAAAAAACCATGACCATCAGGTCAATCACACTGAACCTTATTTTAGGAAGAAAGGTGAACTACCAGAAGTTACAGGTCAGAGCTGTTTAAGTAGAAGTGTTGTTTCATAGGGAGCAAGATTACTTTTGTTACACATGTGTAGTTCTCATTCATGAATGCTTGGTACTCATCTGTTAACTCACAGCTACAGTTCTGAGCTGTGCTGTTCAGTTGTTCTGAACATCCCCAGGGTAAGCCCACACACAAGGGTACCACAACTGTAACCTTTAAATTCAGACGTTAAAACTACTTCCTACTAAAGATGTGTTTTATCAATAAAAAGACCAGATGGTTGTTCTTTTACCAAATTTGCTAATGTAGGAAAGGAGTCTCTTGTTAGGAGATGTTGAGGTGTCTTTACAGTACATATAAGGAAAGAAAAAATGGAATCAGTAGTAAAACCGTAACAAATGGAGGACGAGACCCAATACCAATGGAAGAGAGGCAGAGATTCATCAAAGAGGGAAGTTCCAAAGGAATAGGTGAGAGTCATGCATCCTGGGAGGGCGGCGTTAGAACCTTCCAGAGACTGGAAGGGTACTTAACACAACATGGGTATGGGGATTCAAGTGTCTTCCATGATATTTTTGCTGAGTTATGGAAACATTTAACACCATCAGCCAAAACAAAGAACAGGGTAATGATGGAAGGTTCTCTGGAGAGTTTAGCGTATCAGCCTTGAAGTATGGGGATAGCAAAAGTGAATATCTCTTCCCTAGAGAATTTTGAAAACAAAAATACCAAGTTAGACAATGGTGACAGATGTTCCCAAACTGAGGCTAACTACAAAGATCTTCAACCCATATATCGTTTAGCAAAACCAAACCAAAGCAAACGATAAAAAAAAAACCCTGAAGACTGCCACTTATAATTGGAGATTGAGAATTGCTTATATGAAATCAGCTGGAAAGAGGCAGGGGATGGTACATTAGGTTCCTGCTGAGGGGAAAGTCTAGTACTTGGCTCCACAGATACCTACCATTCCAGAGAGCAGCAGTCAAGCGGCAAAGAGGACTCAAGGTGATCATAGCTCAATGGAAGACTTTACCTCTGACTTCTCCACCTCAATTCCCAAGCCATTGGTGAACTTGAACCAGGTTGGGGCTAACTGTGGATGGAAAGTCCAAGTGAGCAGAGAGAGTAAAAGCAACACGACTCTTGAAAATATTCCCTCATGTCTCGAGCCCAGTATCTTATCTGTCATGAGCAGGTTGTGATAAGGCTTTAGTATCCTCAAGGGGAGGTGAGCGACAGGTCCTTCTCCACTCAGGGGTCGTATACTGGATTGACTGTAAGATTCAGTTCCACTAGAGGGGAGAGACAACAGATATGGAGGGTTTGACATTCAATTGCTCTTTAATAATGCACAGCAAACAATATATTATTACCAATGCCAAAGCTACTGCCACAATGAGGTATTGCCACATTTCCTATCAGCACAATGAACATAAATAATGAGTTGCTAATTACCAAGAAATAAGCATAGCAATGAAGACATCTTTCATTCATGGGTTACACAACCTGAGTCCTTATGCTGGTTTCGGCTACAGGTCCAGAATCCGGGGAGCAGGTCTCAGGCTGTGGCTTCCAGCTGCTCTAGCGTTCGGAGTAAGGGGAGCAGGTCACGGGGATGGAGGCGACACTGGTGCTGTACGGGAAAGCGCATTGTTGTAGGATTTCAATGGTTGGGTGCAGAGGAGGCTTGGTCGGGGAAGATCACATTAGCCAGTCATGGCTACCAGTGTGATATAGTGCTCCAATTGGGCTCCTATTTTTATGCTGAATTTGGGGTTACTGCTGATGTGCACAGCAGATAGCCAGCTGTGTCTGTTATCACCTGGCTATGACTTCATTGAAGGTGGTTATCTTATTTAAAACAGCTTATTTTTACATATTTTGATTCATAAGCTTTCAAAACAACTTTTGGTTATCATAGAGCTTTAAAACATGTCAAGATGTGTTCTCTTTCCTATTACAAAAATGGAGCTGGTTCTGTCAAGGGCCTGCTCCTTACACCTCATTCAACTCAACAGCAGAGGGAGTAGACTCAGATATTAGTGGTTTGTGCCATGTATGGGGTTTGATTCTTTTAGCCAATGGTAACACAGTAAGTATTCCATAAAGGAAAAGTTCTATAAGGTGGGTGGCATTTGCCTTCATTTCCTTAGCATCTAAGATTGGGTAACCATCTATAGAGCTTGGATTTTACTATACATACACTGGGATCCAATCAAGTCAACTAAAGCATATCAAAATTGTCTTCTAAATTCAACAGTATTATTGATATTAATTATAACATTTATTCACATTTAATTTTATGTTTAAAGACAGCTGGCAGCAGAAACAAAACTCTTCTCTCAGGTGCTTCTCACGTGGAAAGACATAATGTCACGAGTACTGAACAAACTAAATGCCCTGCACATAACCATCAGCACAGGAATCCTGGGCATTCTGAAAAGTTGCAACAGCCATCTTGAAAGCATAAAGAAAAGTCTTGAGGTAAACTATGGCCCCCAAGGGCAGCAGTACTCTGATAACTGCAGAAACATCCAGGAGGGTAGACTTTACTCTCTGCCGCCCCAACTGGCAACTGTTCTAACTCTCAGGGCCCTTTTTTGGTTTAATGGAAGTGCTATCAAAAGAAAAAAAAAATGGGCAGATTAATGATCCCTCAAGCAAAGGACCAAGCCTTTACTTATATGTTTCCTTTCAGTTTAAGTCCGGGTGGGCGATACCTGTGCCCTGCTAGGGTGCTAGAGTCACGGTGATGCCTGTGCCCTGCCAGGGAGCTGGAGTCACAGTGATGCCTGTGCCCTGCTAGGGCGCTAGAGTCACGGTGATGCCTGTGCCCTGGCAGCGTGCTGACCCATGTGTGGCACACAGGGTGCAGCAGAGCTCTAGCCTGGCTGTTCCTTTGCTGTTCGGTCACTTCTGTGTTCTTTTCCCTTTATTTCACTTTTGCCTCACTAAGAACTACTTTGGCTTTCATGGAGCATAGATTATAATTTTGGCTGAACTAGTGTGCACACTGCACCTTTAACACTAAAGGTGAGGACGCGATTCCTAAGATGGTTAGACGTGTGTTCTTAGCTTTCTCTCTTTTGGCTTTGGACAGGAATACCTTGAACTTAAAAGAATGAGTTTCCCGAGATTTTATTTCCTCAGCAATGATGAACTTCTTGATATTCTAGCTAACAGCAAAAATCCCGAATCTGTGCAGGTAACAGTGCTGTCCTCGCACACGGTATTATCTCCGAACTCTGTCAGGTCACACTGTTGACTAACCCGTGTGTTCTGTTTTGCAGCCTCACCTTGTGAAATGTTTTGAAAACGTAAGACACGTGCTACTGTGGAAACGGGGTGTCGGCCCTCCCTCTGTAAAGATGCTCATCTCTGCGGAAGGGGAAGGCCTAGTGCTGCCCAAGTATGAGCCGTGCTTGGACTGTGCGGCCTCTGTCCCAACCTCCCTGCTTTGAAATCTCGACATTTCATACAAATTTGCTAAGCAACCTGTTTCTTCAAAGATAATGTCCTTACGTGGGCATAGCCTCTCCCACTCCCTGCCTTACCTTACCGCCCAGGCTCTCCGCTCACTTCTACTTTAATGTAAAGTTTAAACAAAAGAAAGCGCCTAACCCTGGGCACTATTCCACACTGGCTTTTGTTCCACATGAATTTGACTTTTCAGATAGAGTGGACATTTGCTGTCTGGGGGGTGTTGGCGTTGTTCTGACCTGGGTTTCACTGTGGTGGCTTCATAGGCAAATGCAACAAGCCCAGGCCTTCTGTCACACTGATCCTGTTTAGCCCTCAGAAGGGTCTCTGTCCTCTAGTACTTAGCTCCTGATACAAGCTTTATTTATTGAGAAAAACAACGCTGTGCCCAAGCCTTCCTATCCCACAAAGTCTCAGCCCAATTTAGGTATTTAAAATAATCATGAAAAATCCAAAAATACCTTATAATACAATTCTTCTCTTATGCATTCATTTTTATGTAGAAAATTCTCTAAAGTTACATATTTTTCTGTATGGTTTTCCAAGTGAAAAATAAAAAAAAAAAAAAAAGAAAGAAAACCAGAAGGTACAGTTCTTGGCCCCATAAGTAATGTATGTATGTTGAGAACTTAATTTACAAGTTTCTCAAATAAATGAAATGTTAATATCTATGATATTATAGTAATTTTTATAACTTTTCAAACAAATTACAGGAAAATCCGTATAAGAGCTGCTGTAGAACAGTGGATGGTAAATGTGGAGAAGAGTATGTTTGACGTCCTGAAGAAGTAAGCACAACGCTCAGACCCTGAAAAAAACGTGTGTGTGTGTGTGTGTGTGTGTGCGTGTGTGTGTGCGTGTGTGTGTGTGCGTGCGTGTGTGTGTGCATGCTTGTCCTGAAGAAGTAAGCACAACGCTCAGACCCTGAAAAAAACGTGTGTGCGTGTGTGTGTGTGTGTGTGTGTGTGTGTGAGCATGCTTGTCCTGAAGAAATAAGCACAACGCTCAGACCCTGAAAAGAAACGTGTGCGTGCGTGCGTGTGTGTGCGTGTGTGTGTGTGTGAGCATGCTTGTCCTGAAGAAGTAAGCACAATGCTTAGACCCTGAAAAAAACGTGTGTGTGTGTGTGTGTGTGTGTATGTGTGTGTGTGTGTGTGTGTGCGCGCGCGCGCGTGCATGCTTGTATAGCTACCAATATAAGTGAAATATCCAGAGAAACACGCAGAGTGGGTTTTAATAGAGTGTGACATATGAGTGATAACTAACAGTTTCTGAAGCGTGAAGACTGCTCTGGTCAGGTGTGCGTGGCACACGTGAGTACCAATACCAGCCAATACCTGAACTCAAGCCAGCTCCGGCCTGTTTGCACAAGATCTCAGGCTCACTCCGCTGTCTTTCTGTGGCATATTTACGCACTCAGGTTGTTGGCTCAGTTTAGACTTGGAGGTGAGAGACGTCCTGGAGACAGAGTGAGCCTTGTACACATTAGGCAGTGGTTGGCAGACTGACAGCCCTCACTTAGTGTATTCAAGATTCTCCTTTCTGTACATTAATCTGTTACTGCCATCCACTTACAGGGAAGACAGTAGCCCAGAGAGTCAGATGTTAAAGCAGATGTGACTGGAACAGTTATGTCACAGCTCTGCTTAATTATTAAAAGCTTCTTTAACACAACACATTTTGATCCTGTTCTTTCCCCTCCCAGCCCCTCTGAGGTCTCCCCTGCCTCCCTCCCTCCCAAGTTCACCTTCTTCTTCTCTCTCTCTCTCTATGGAAAAGCTACCTTAAGTTTTCATGTTTACTAATTTTCTGAGAACCAGACCAATGTTTCTAGAGCAGAGCTGACTGGTAGCTCAACGTGACCTAATCATGAATGCATTGACTTTCCCTTGCCTCTGCTTCTGTCCTGGGGTGATGGGTGAGCCAGAAAGACACCCCTTGTAAAAATTATTTGTGAACATAGCATTTTCAACTTCTTACCCTGATAACATTGTAATTCAAAGCTAATATATGTCTCCTCTTGAACTTCTATGTATTTCTACTAACCCAGGTGGGGGGTTAACTGACAGGTAAAGAACAGCTTAAAGAATATGTATTATTTATATACACATGTTCAGGTTAAAACACCAATGGTGTTAATGCTGACTCATTAGATGGAATCATCACTGAGCCTGTATGTATAATATAAATGTATTTTTGGCTTATAGATTTATAATTCAAGGTATTGAAGACTGGAAATACAATACTTTTTCTGACTGGGTCATGTCACATCCAGGGCAAGTGGTCATCACTGTGGTGAGTTCATGTCATTTTAAGTCACGAGGAGGAGATTTATTGTGTGGTTGCAGTGCTAAGAAAGAAAAAAATGTGGAAAATGAGTTATTATGAAGGATACTGATACATCCTGGTTATTTTGAAATATATTTAAAAACAAGATGGATATATTTATAGATACATAAATAATATAAATACAGTAAAATTATTACAGAAATGTGCTGGTATTCATTTTAGAATTCCTTCACCTTTTAGAGTTTAAAATTTTTTCAGATTATAATATGAAATTAAGATAACCCATAAATTATTTTCTTAAAGGTATCAACTATATTATATTATAATACATTTTTTGTTGTTACTGTTAAAAGTTACTCTAGACTTGGCTGGCAGCTTAAAACTATTAAATTTGCTATCTTAAAGACTTGTGTTAGGCTCCCTGCTGAGATCAAGGCATCAGTAGGATTGTATGGAGGATCTTGGAGAGAAAAATCGAAATTCTGGCCTTCACCAGTTCCTGGAGAGAAGGTCACCAGCATACCTCAGTTTGTTGGCTCTTCTTCCATCTTAAAAGCTGGTCATGTGTCTCTCCAACCTTCCTTCTCCAGTTCTATCTCCTATTCAGAGACAGAAAAAAGTCTCTAGTTGTAAAGATTCATGTGACAGATAACCCAGAATAATCCCTCCATCTCAAGATTCTTAGTCACATCTGCCCTGTCTCTTTTGCAGTCTTTACAGATGCTGGGGTTAGAACGTGAATGACTTTGTAGGAAGCCATTGGTCTGCATACTTGTTAGTGTGAATGTGATTGCTTTTTTTTTGAGGTTAAAAGAGAGGAAGGCTGCAGCAAGGGCTCAGTGGGTAAGAGCATTCACTGCCTTGCAGAGGACCCAGGTTCAGTTCCTAGCACCCACCTAGTAGCTCACAACCTTCTGTAACTGTGGTTCCATAAGATGCCTCTCATGACGGCTCCTGCATACATGTGGTGCAGGTATGCACATGCAAGCACATGTATATGCACATAAACAAATATGTTTTTAAGACAAGAGGGGGAAATTTTGAAAAGTGTGATTCAAAGAAAACCAAAATTGTCAGTTGTTCTAAGAAATTGTTGAACCCTTCCTCAGCAAAAGACAAAACAGGGTCCCCAAGGGGAAAAGCATTTAAGGAATAGATGAAAGGCAAGCCCATGGCAAGTACTGCACAGGAGTGAGGCAGGGGGCTGGAGGGGAAGGCAGAGCAGGAAGTAAGAGAGTAGCCACAGAAGTTGAGAAGATGACTTTTTGTGTCTTTGATCTTTCACTAGAAAAACTGAATGGTCATAGGAAAAGGGGGTGGTCCTAATTTCTAAGGCGTCTAGAGATCTGTGTCATGGTTTGAATGTGAAATGTACCCCCACACCCATGTGTTTGAGCACTTGGCCCCAGCTAGATGTGCTGGATGCCTGCCTAGAGGAAGCTGGCCAGCAGGGGCTGGGAGTGGGAAGCAGAGCTTAAGGTTTTGTAGCCCTGGATGGCTCCTTGATCTTTCTCAGTGTGAGAGCAAACTGCCCCTGATCCCACAGCTGAGAGCTGCTGCCCTTCCCACGCTGTGCCTTTTCCTGACACAACAAACCATGAGCCAAGACAAATCCTCTCTTATAAAGTCACTTTTTGTCAGGCATTTTGTCCGACAATGAGCAGTGTCACTAATACTATCTGAAACTGGATTGCTTGTCAGTCATTCGGGTCAGTGTGAACGTTGGAGACTGATTAACTGGAGAGAGATATCTAGGTAGCAAGCCTGTGCCATAAGTAACCATTATTAAATATTGCAGAAAGCATATTTGACTTACAGTTCTCTTCATTAAAAATAAGTTTCCAGGTTTAAGTTGTCTGACCCACCCAATTTTCAAGTATTCATTAAGGTCACGTAGGGCTATAGACAGAAAATTTGCTTTCCATGTGACTAAGTAAATGCCAGCTCTTAAGCTGATAAACTTGTATAAAATGATTCTATGAAGGAAGGAGACAAAGGTATGGCAGGGAGGCTCTATACATTTCTGTAATTTGACAAATTCAAGTGGTCCAGCCTGGCCTAAGAGTAGCCAGCTTAGTGGCCCACCGAGTGCTTAACAAGAAGCAGCCACTGCATTCTGCTCTTACAGTGAATCATCTAGAGTGGATTTCAGTCTTAGTCACTGAATGCACTTCTGCCCAGGTTCTCTGGCCTCCATTACCTGTTGCCTGTTTCCCACCGTGGGCTGTAATTTATAGTTTCCTGGAATTTCCAGGTCTCTTGGCCTCCGCATAGAGTTGTCTCTGAATAAAAAGCTATTTTTGAAAAGATGGGACAATGGAATAGCACTATATATTGTCCACAAAGAGACATTTTTCTATATAAAGTTATCCATGATTTAACAATTAGTAATATGTACTACATACATAGTAAACATAGTAATTCTTCTATCAATAAATGTGTCACCATTCTAAAGTCGCTGGGGTCTTGGGAGATGGAGCTGATAAATGAGGTGGGTTACAGTCTCTCACAACAGTCAGCTGTATTCAGAGCTCCTCTTATCCACTACATCTTGGAGGAGCATGAAAACACATTCCTAGGACAATTCAATGTTTTTGAAGACGCTGAGGTCATGAGATCTTGTCCTGTTTCCTTGCAGTGTTCTCACGAGCACTTGGAGGTCTCTTCACACAGCTGTATTCCTGGACCATATTTCAACCTAAGTGTATCAGTAGAACTTTTTTTAAAACAAAAAATATGATACATAGAATTCCCTCCCTCAATATAGATCTTCTCACTTGAGGCTGTAAGTCACGCACCAATGTCTCACACTGTGTGCAATGTAACTCCTGACTTTTAGAATGGTGACACATTCATTGATAGAAGAATTACTATATTTAACATGTATTTAATATATATTACTAATTGTTATATCATGGATATATATATCAATCTATATTGAAAAACATCTCTTCGTGGACAGTGGACAGTGCTATTCCATTGTCCCGTGGTCGTCATTTTGCCTGCATGCTTCCCAAGCCTCAGTTTCTCACTGACCTGCTGACTGTGAGCCTACCACATCTTGTTAGAGTTGGCTGCCAAATAGTGTTCCCCAGGGAAGAGCACAGCAATTGGTTGTCCACTATGTATGTATGTATGTATACATGTATATGTGTATATATATATATATATATATATTCCTAATGTGTGTATATATAAGCCTTGAATTTGAAATAGAGCAAGGAGAAGTCTATGGGAGGGTTTAGAGGAAGGAAAGAAAGGGAGAAATTATGTAATTATAAGCTCACAAAATTGAAGAAATGCATTTTTAAAAGTTAATTTCTGCTACCTGCAGAAAAAGAATGTTTCTACCATCCATCTTCTTACCCTTTCTCTGGAAAAGTATCACCACAACTTGTGTTTCCTGTATGCTAGCTATTCCCATTTATATAACTGTTCAGCCCTATTTATGTGTTTTTAAGTGCTTCAAATTCAGCAGAGCTCAAAGTAAATCCATGACTCCTTATCCAAACATGGGACCTTCTTCCAGAAGACACTATCTAGACAAGGGGCTGATTTTACAAACTTGGCAGTTCTCCTGATGATTTCCTTTCTTTAATGTCTACAGTCAGCCTGATTTTAAGCTAGCCCATCTGTACAGCTCTCACATATCTGGGAAGAATGAATCTGACAGATGAATCAGATAGTAGAAGTTATATAATTTTTTAAACTACAAATATAACCATTTTGTGCTACGAGTATTACACTAGAGTCTCATGGAGAAGACAACACTAATTTAGTTTGGGTTTTCCCACCATGTGAATATGCTCAGGTTTTAATTTATCAATCATGTGATAAGAATATAAGACTTATTTCCTGGAGCATGGACAATGTATGGATAGCTGTGCAGCTAAAGAAAGGGGCACCATTTCCTGCAACTACCATTAACTGTGAGGACTCCCTCGAGGAGAGATGGGCCCTCAGTAGCCTTTCCCCTCCCATGATGGGATGTTTATGAGCACAGTCGTGGGATGTGGTCTTGGCAGTGTGGTCTGGGATGTGGTCTTATACGGATAAGCATGGCTGTAGTATTTCAGTGAGTTTGTAGGCATGAGGGCCATGTCACCTTCAGAGGACACTTTATTTGCAGCATGCCCCCCCTTCCTCTGGTTCTTGCACCGTCCGCACTCCTTCCTTGATGTTCCCCAGCCCTTGGAGGAGGTGATATACATTCCCACTTAGGTCTGAGCATCCATCATTTCTCCTGCACGAGTCCCTGATTAAATCCACTGGGACACACAGGGACACAAGGAGGAAGAGGGGCTTCAATAGGAAAGGAGTGGGTGCTGGGAAGTAAAATGACTATAACTCATTATGTCCGTATATGAAGCCATCAAAAATAAAACAGATTTTAAAAACCTAAGATTTAGAAAATATAAGTCATAAGCATCAGTCAAAAGGCAGCCTTCCACTTTCAAATGCGTGTATGCTTTCCTTCCCACACTGGTCACCCTCTACACCTATAACACTCAATTAACGGACACTAATACTAATTAAAATAAAAGTATTATGTTTCTCCTAATGTGTATTTCCCTCCCTTTTTTTCAGAGCCAGATTATGTTTTATAATGACTGTTTGAAAGGCTTCATGAGTTATAATCCAAGAGAAAAAATAGAGGCAGCCCGTGCCCAGATGCTGCATCATCTGGAAGATATTGCTGTGCTGATCACACTGAATACTAGCAACCCGCGCACAAAAACCATGCTGGCAGCAACGGTGATCATCTATGTCCACTGCAGAGACATCCTGACAGATCTGCTAGTTAAGAACATCTTCAACGCACAGGACTTCGAGTGGACCAGGTCAGTGGCCAAAACTTATGACTACATTACACATTCTTACATATAGGCCGTTACGCTCTCTGCTTCAAACTTCCTCTTGCAAACTGGTTTGCACTTCAAGAATTCATTGCTCCTCTAAGCATGTGGTCCTCCCCAGCTTCCTCGGCCCTTCCTCTCCTCGCTTCTCTTTTTCTGTGCCCTGTCTTTCTGCACTGATGGCACAGTGTGTGTTCTGTCTCTTGTCACTGAACCTGGAGACAGGCTTCAGCAAAGGTAATGAGAGTTCTCCCTAGTGCCTCTTTTTCTCCTGAGCTGTCAATGTGGAGAAGAAGCTCACAAAACATTTCTAGACAACTTACCAACTCAGAAACTGAGTCAGGAAGGATTATAGAAAGCTGCTGCCTCTGCTGGGTGAGACTGAGCACAGGTCTCATACATGAAATGAAAAGATTTTCTGTTTTTTTCCCATGGTTATGTATCCTCTCATCTAAGAGTTTGCAAGGTAGTAGCATACAAATAATTTTAAGTTACTTTTATCTTAAATTTTATTTCAACAGTTGACTCAGTTTTTTGTAATTTCTTCATAATCTTGTCTGCTGTTCCAGAAGGGAATTAGAGGTCTAGATAAGGATGTACAAACAGACAACGACATCATACTATAAACTGCAAGGGTAAGGAGGGAAGAAGCCACTCAAAGCTGGGACCGAGTGGCTGTGTGAGGATTCTAGTCATTCTGGATTGTTTCAGCTTCCATTTGTGGTTCAAAAGCAAAACAGCTCTAAAGTGTTAAAGATGTGTAAAAATTATTAGATCATTATAACTTTGTACCTTACGGTTTCTAATATCTAATACAGTCCAGAGTAAATTTTATATCCCCACTTATTTTAATACTTTGATTTGTTTGCTTTATTATTTTCATATAATATATATCTTAATCATATTCTTTCCCTTTCCCCAGATGCTCCCCAACTTCCCTACCTACCTAACTTTATGTTCTTTCCCTCTCTCTCAAAAAAAAGCAAAAAAGCAAAACAAACAAAAACAATAAGACAATGAAACAAAAAGCACAGAAAAAATACAGATTTCATTTTGTGTTGACCAACTCCTCCTGTGCACGTAGGGTGCCCTGGAATACGGTTGATATGTGCCCAGTGTGATTCCATTGGAAGAAACTGATTATTCCCTTTCTTACAGGTTATCAGTCACAATCAGCTTCTTGGTTAGGGTTGAGACTTTGTGTCCACCTCCCCTTCTTGGTGCAGGGATTTGGTCTGGTTTGAACCTGTGCAGGGCTTGTGCAGCTGTCACAGGCTCTGTGAGCTCATATGTATATCAATCCTGTTGTGTCTGGATAGTACTGGTTTTTTTGGAGCCACCCACCACCTCTGGTCCTTACTATCTTTCTATGTCTTCTTGTACCTAGATCCTGGGCTTTAATGGGTGGAGATGGATAGAGAGATTCCATGTAGGGCTGAGTGCTCCAAAGTCTCTCACTCTCTGGACATACATTGTCCATTGTGAACCTCTGTGTGGCTCACCACACACCCCAAATAGAAACTTCCAGTATAATGAGCAATATCTCTGTAGTAAGATGTAGAGTCGAGGGTATGCCCAAGTGTGGTGTAGCTGGATCTTGTACTAGATGATTTTTCTGCCTTTTGAGGAAACTTTACACTGATTTCCATATTGACCATACTAGTTTGAACTCCCACCAACGGTGAATATGTGTCCACTTTCCCCACAGCCTCACAGCATCTGCTGTCATTTACTAATACTGCCCATTTTGACAGAGGTAAGATGAAATCTCAAAATAGTTTTAATTTGCGTTCCTCTCATGGCTAGGGGTTTTGAACATTTTTAAAAGTGCCTCTCAGCTATTTGGGCATCATCTTCTGACAACTCACTGTTAGTTCTGTATCTCATTTTTAAATGAGTTGTTTGTTTCCTTGATGTCAGGTTTTGTTCTCTGCACATTCTAGATACCAACTCTCTGTCAGATGTATAATTAGTAAAGTCTTTTTCCCATCCTGTAGGCTACCACTTTGCTCAAATAACTGTCCTTTGCTGCATAGAAGCTCTGTAGCTTCATGAGGTTTTCTTTGTTAACTCTTGGCCTTAATGTGTGTGCTGTCGGGGTCCTGTACCAATGAGTTCAAGTGAGTCCCTTACAGTCAGTTCTATCAGATTCAGGCTGCCTGGCATTGATCCATTGTGCAGGGTGATAGAAATGGATCTGTATGGATGTAATTCCACATGAAGCCACACAGTGTGACCAGCACCATCTCTTGAGAATGCTATCTTTTTTTCCCAGTTGTAATTTGAGCTTCTTTGTCTGTAGATGTGAAGGCTCACTCTGGGTCTTCTAATTTTATTGCATCGGTGAACATTTCTATGCCAATATCTCCCTGTTTTTATTATGATAGCTCTGAGACACAACTTGAAATCTAGAATGATGATACTCCAGGAGTTCTTTAATTTTTTCAGGATGCTTTAGCCGTCTTTGGATTTAGGATTTCCAGATGAAGTTAAAGGTTGTCTTCTTCTTGTTGTTGTTGTTTGTTTGCTTGCTTGTTTTTTTGCTTGTTTTCAGTTTCTTTGAAAAATTGTGTTGAAATTTTTATGATGATTGCAATGAATCTATAGATTTTTAAAAATGATTTTATGCATAAAAAACTCTAAAGACTCTACCAGGAAACATCTACAGGCAATAAAGCACTTCCAGCAAAATAGCAGGATACAAAAACTAACTCAAAAAATCGGGATAATAGTAGTAGGTCTGGTTGTATCTTCTTCTACTGAGGTTAGACAAGGCTCACAAGTTAGGGAAAAGGGGTTCAGAGGCAGGTAACAGAGTCAGACACAGCCCTGCTCCTATTGTTAGAGGTCCCACATGAAGACCAAGCTATGCATCTATTACATATGTGTAAGGGGGACCATCCCACACATGGTCTCTGGTTGGTGGTTCAGTCTCTGTGAGGCCCTAAATGCCCAGGTGAGTTGATTCTGTAGGTTTTCTTGTGTGTCCTTGACCACTCTGGCTCTTTCAATCCCCGCCATACACACACTACTTCACGATTCCTAGAACTTAGCCTAATGTTTTGCTGTGGTTCTCTGCATCTGTTTTCATCAGCTGCTGAGTGAAGCCACTCAGAGGACTGTTATGCTAGCCTCCTGTCTGCAATTATAGCAGAATACGACTGATAGTGTTGGGGTGCTTGTTTCTCTCTCTCTCTCTCTCTCTCTCTCTCTCTCTCTCTCTCTCTCTCTCAGCATGGGACTCAAGTTGAGCCAGTCATTTGTAAATCATTTATAAATGCATTTTTTAAAAGTGGCAGTTTTTCTTTATCCCTTGCTGGCTCCCAAATGAATGAGACAGAGACTATACAATTTATTTGATAAGCTTGACAACACAATAGCTGAGCAGTTAATAATAATCTATTCTAATCCTCTAAACTAATCTGGCTACCTCCTAGCCAAAATCCCTGAGATATTTGCAGTTTAATATTAGTCTAACTCTCTGGCCTTTGGGAGTATTTCCATGCTGTCTCTCCTAGACCCGCTTTCTCATGGAGAGTCCTCTTTTTCTCCTTTCTCTTCTCCCACTTCCTCTGACTGGTGGAAATCCAGCCCTATTCTCTCTTCTACCCAGCTCTTATTGACAAGTCAGAGAATAAATGGGGAACAATATTTGCACAAACTTGAAACAGGAGATTCTTAGAATAAGCATTATAATGTCATGTCCAGATTGCAACTAGATATGGAGGCAGATAAATCAGCCTTTGAATAATGAAAGGATAATTCTTACACAGTGCACAACATTATACCCACAGTCATTAGTTGGCCATTCCCTCACTTTCTGCCCCTCAGTATCCCTGCATTTCTTATAGGCAGGGAAAACTGTGGGTCAAAGGTTTGGAGCTGGGTTGGTATCCCTATCGCTCCATTAGAAGTCTCGCCTGGTTACAGGAGGTGACTCCTACTGCTAGGAGTCTTAGCTAGGGCATCCTCATAGATTTCTGGAAGTTTCCATTGTCTAGATTTCTAGCTTGCCCAGAGATTATCACCCTCCCCACACACACTGATTCCAGTTCTCTCTCCCACTTCTCCCCCTTCATACTCCCCAGATGTCTATTTTATTTCTTTCTCAGCTAGATTCAAGCGTCCTACCTTGGGCCCTACTTGTTATTTAGCTTCTTTAGGTCTATTCCAAATTTTCCTAGAAACTGCCAAATTGATTTCCAAAGTGGTGTAAAAGTGTGAAGGGTATTGTTTTCCTGATTTCTTTCTTAGTCCACATGTCATTTATAGATAGGAAGCTACTGGTTTTCATGTGTTAATTTTGTATCCTGCTACTTTGCTGAAGGTATGTATCAGACGTAGAAGTTTCCTGGTGGAGCCTTTAGCGTCTTTGATGTGCACAATCATATCATCTATAAATAAGGATATATTTTTACGTCACCCTTTCCTATTTGTAACCCCTTGATCTCCCTCCAGTGTCTCTAGCTAAGACATCAAGCACTGTATTGAAGAGGATTGAAGATAACGGGCAACCTTGTCTTGTTCCTGATTTTGATGGAAATGCTTTGAATTCTTCTCCCTTTAGGACAATAGTGGCTGTGGGCTTGGTATAAATTTGCCTTATTAAGTTTAAGTGTGCCCTTTGTATTTCTAGCCTCTCTAGGACTTTTATCACAAAGGAGTGTCAGATTTTCACAAAGACTCTTCTGTATCTAATGAGATGATGATGATGTGGTTTTGCTTGTTTGGTGGACTATATTTATTGATTTAGGCATGCCATGTTGTGGACTGTATTTGTTGATTTAGGCATGACTGTTGTGGACTGTATTTATCGATTTAGGCATGCCATGTTGTGGACTGTATTTGTTGATTTAGGCATGCCATGCTGTGGACTGTAT
>JANHMN010000015.1:68092507-68141178 GCA_030674055.1 Rhabdomys pumilio
ATGCCATGCTGTGGACTGTATTTGTTGATTTAGGCATGCCATGCTGTCCATGTGTCTCCAGAATGAAGCCAACTTGATCATGTGGGTAACACTTTCTGATATGTTCTTGTGCTGCGCCGATCGCACTGACCAGCAAGGAAGAAAGACTCGCACACCAGTTCCTTCCAACAGCAATTTACTCAGGATCTTTCTTCTACATCGGGATCAAGGGTGTGCCCCCTACTCCCTTGTGAGCGCTGCTTAAATGCTCTTCATGGGACTGCCCATATGCCCATACCATGCTTCACACTATCATAGGCTAAGAGGTCGTGACGACAGATCAGGCTACCAGCAAGCACAGCCTCCATACCAAATAAGGACTTGTTTACTCCAAGGCACAAGCCTGGCAGGCGCCATCTTAAGGTTGTGGCAGCGGCGCTCCACATGTTCTTGAATTTGGCTTACAAGTATCTTACTGAGAGTTTTTGCATCTATATTTATAAGGGACATCAGTCTATAGTTTTCTTTATTGTTTAATCTAGGTATGGTTTTGCTCTCAAGGCAATGGTAGCTTCATAAAAAGAATTTAGAAATGTTCCTTCGGTTTTGTCTTGTGGAATAATTTGAGAAGTATTGGCATTAGTTCTTCTTTGAATGTCTGGTAGTGTTCTGCACTGAATCTTTCTGGCCCTGGGCTCTCTGTTTGGTTGAGAGATTACTTAATTACTGCTTCTTAATATGAGGGGGTTAAAAATGATTGTTTCTCTATGCAAAAAAAAATGGTTTTTCTCAAATAATGTATGAGTATTACTTTTAGACATTTGCAGTATAAGTGGAATGAGAAGCAGAAGCTGTGTTACGTACGTCAAGCAAACACCAGTTTTGTTTATGGCTATGAGTACTTGGGCTGTGCCCCGAGGCTGGTCATCACTCCCCTCACAGAAAGATGCTGGCTCTCTCTCTCTGAGGCACTTTACTTTAACCTGGGAGGCTGCACTGCTGGGCCTGGAGGTACTGGAAAAACTGAGACTCTTAAGGACCTAGCGAAAGTAAGTAGCTACCATATCCAGAGTTTCTGTCATGCAGACTTTTAATTGTATCTTGTTACACTATTCCTGCTGTTAAAATATTCTTTGTATTTACCAACACACCCATTAAGTGATACTCCCCACCAACTAGACTTCACATGCCTAATCTGGGAAAGGACTTGGGATCTCAATTGTCTTTGAATTTACCCAGAATACTACTGGATGGTAGTAAGCTAACTGATTCATGGTGTGGGAGGAGGGGAGAAATAGTTTCTCACATTGGTCTGTTTTCCTTTCTAGATCTGGTATATAACTTATTTTTTTACACTATTTTTTCCTCAAAAACTTAATAGAAATGTTTTCTTACCCTGGCAGTCTGAATGTTTTGTGGAGTCTTTATTTTGAAGAACTATATTAAAACAGTATTTTTGTTTTCCAGAGCTTTGGTAAACATTGTGTGGTCTTCAACTGCTTTGAAGATTTGGATTATAAGGTAAAGCTTAAACATTTATACTAAAAAAAAAAAAAAAAAAAAAGTGCATGTAAAATAATTCATTGAGGAATGAAAAAAACTAAGAAAAATATAAAATATGCATAGATAAAACTATAAATGCTATTAGTTCCCTTAATGAGTAGAAAATAGAAGCCTAAAACCTAGCTAAAAGTTAAAACGTGTTAGTTTTTTGTTAAATGGTTCAACTGAATTCTTTAAAGCAATAATTCTCAATTTTTATGACACTGGGATTCTTTTTAAACAAAATCTTACATATCAAAGCAAGAAAAATGTGTGTGTGTGTGTGTGTGTGTGTGTGTGTGTGTGTGTGTGTGTGTAATTAAGGATATGTCTTTATTACAAATTTAAGTTCTTAGCCTGAACATTTATTTACTGAAAAGGTAATTATTAAAGTCAAAGAAGCTACAACAATTAATACCAAAAACAATTATAAAAATAATAATGATAATTATTTAAGACATGTCTAATAAAACCTTGAAATATTTTTATTGAAGCTTGATATTTCTCCATGTGTCTGTTACAAATTTAACTCAAAGTTTCCAAGCACTACAATTTGGGGGTTTTGTTTCCTGGAGCTGAACTCAGCTCCCTCATGGTAAGCAAGTGCTGTAAAACTGACCACATCCCCAACTCTGTGACTTCTTTTATATGTTGATTAGACCTCCAAGCATCCCTTGGTGAGGTAAGATCTGATTTTCTCCTTCTCCCTGGAAGGAGTGTGTTTCTCTTGCCTTTAGCATCAGTCACAGCCACAGAGATTTCTGTTTAAACCAATCACATATTCGCCTTTTCAGTATCAGTCAGAGCAGTTCCTCTGCCGAGCTATTGGGATAAATGGTCCTCTCTGGCCTCAGTGGAAATTGTTACAAAGTTAGGGTGCAATCAGTAGCTGTGGCAATCAGCTGCATCTGTGTTGTAGTTTTTCTCAAAGGACCCATTAAGTCTTCAAGACATCTGGGGTGGGGGTAACTGCAGAGTCTTTTTCCTGAAGGCACAGTTGGAATAGCAAGGAAGAGTCCAACAGGTACCAACAGAGAGTCAAAGTGTCTCATCTTCCATCACCTTAGCTACAGGAAAATGAACATCAGAAGGAGTACTTACAGTAGGATCTTGGAAATGTTACCATTGACACTGATAGGGCTTTTAACTGTCTGCAACTGTGTTTTAATAACACCCGCTATTACGCTCCCAGGAACCATGGGTTACCTCCACCTCCCCATCCCTTCAAGTCCTACCATTTGCCTCACCTGTAGCCCAAGGTAAACCACAAAGAGCCTGTCTGCTCCAGAAAAGGGCATCTGCCTTCTGACACTGGCCATGTGCTGCAAAATGGTCATAAAGACCTCAGCTGGGATGCAGCTCTGAGCCCTAACCAGCTTTGTGCGGTTAGTTGTCAGCCGCACAGACAATGGTCCTGGAACCCAGGAATTTGCTATTTGTGTTTAAGCTTTCAAAAGAAACAGCAGTGATCTCATCCAGAGCCTGAGCAACTACTAAACTTTCTATGGAGCATCAAAAGATGAGATGCACTCCTTCAATTTAGTACGCAGGTAGAAATGTTCCCCTGTATAGTTTCTGTAATCAAACCTTTTCTTCTTCTTTTTAAGATAATTGGAAAGTTATTCTTCGGGTTGGTGCAGTCGGGAGCTTGGTGCTGTTTTGATGAATTCAATCGAATCGATATAGAAGTCCTCTCAGTCATTGCCTCGCAGATCCTGACGATCAAGAGTGCCAAAAACAGCTATTCTGTCAGGTATTTGGTCAAGGTTTCCACCTCTGAAATGGAAATCCGATACACATTTCCCACTTACTTAGTGTTAAGTGCTTTTCTTAAGTGAGTGTTGGGGTCTGGTTGCTGTTCTGTTCTGTTTTGTTTTATTTAGCACATAGCAAAATGAATGACGCTTTGCCTTCTCTGTATATTCTCCCTAGAAGGGGAAATACATGTTTCCAGGATGAAAAAATATGTTTCCTCTGGCAAACTGCACGTGTGCGTGCGTGCGTGCGTGCATGTATGCGTGCGTGCATGCATGCATGCACTTTAACAGTAAAGTGTTACTCTCAGGGACTTTCCTGGTTTTATCCTGGTTTTTCTGCCTCTCAAGCTTTAAATACCCTCCTTTTCGGTAAGAAATGGCTCCAGAAAGTCTTGCCACTGTCTTTGGGACTATTGTCAATGACGGGAGACTGGTGTGCTTGGCAAAACATCTGCCTCACAGTTGCCCAAATATTTTTTTATTGTTTGAGATTTTATCTATTATTGTTTTATGGCTGTTTTGCCTACATTTTTGTCTGTGCACCACAGCCATTGAATATCCTCAAACTGAAGTTAACAGACCATTATGAGCCACCATGTGGGGCCTGGGAACCAAACCTCGGTCAGCAGGAAGCAGCCTGTGCTGAGCCATGTCTCTCAATATGTTTTAACTGGAGAAAGGAGTCTGAAAGTGGGTCGTGTTCCCAGCAGGAACTCTGTGCTATGCCCACTGCTCTGGTGAGTCTTCCAGGCCCAGCTCAGTGAGTGAGGACTCCTAGGGTCTCTTCCCTGTGTGAATGAATTTATCTGTGAGTGCCTTCTAGCATCCACTTCCAAAATCTTGTCAGCCATCCTTAGACACAATAAACTATACCTGAATCCCGGCAGAACTCAACCTTGGCTCCAAATAAGCCTCCTCTTCCTCCTCTTCTCTTGGTGTTGTTATTTAAAGTATGTTTTGTTTGGATTTAAATGCAATACAGCCTTGAGAAAATCCCCCGATCATTAGAGTTGTAATAATACCCTTGGGCCTAGAGGAGTAACTTTACTCATGGATGCTTTACTGCCTTTTAGGTTTGTACTGGATGGTAGAGAAATACGGATCAATATGTCATGTGCAGTGCTTATCACCATAAATCCTGGGTAAGTATTAGAGTCTCCTGGGAGGAGACACAGACTAAAATCCTTTTCTCTAGTCTTACCTGTGGGTATGGTTGTCATACATCCTTCACTCTCCAGAATCTTTTTTTTTTTTCAAATGTGGGTATAGAATGAGGAGAGTAGATCTGGGAGGGATTGGGGTGAAGAGAGAGAATGGGATCAGAATACAGTGTCTCAAAGAATTGGATTTTTAAAACTTCAGTTGCAGATTGCCATTCATTCATAAGGGCATCTGGCCATCTCTCGTGTCCCTCCCCACACGTGATCTTGAACACGACCCCCTTTCCCTCTCCATGCCCTCCCACCCAGCTCCCTCCCTCTGCCTTCCTCCTATGACTATTTTATTCCCCCTTCTAAGTGAGAGTCAAGCTTCCTTGCTTGGACTTTTTTTCTTGTTTAGCTTCTTTGGGTCTGTGGAGTGTAACATGAGTATCCTGTACTTTATGGCCAATGCTCACTTACAAGTGAGAACATACCGTGAGTGTCCTTTTGATTACCTCATTCCTTTGGGTTGCTTCAGTCCTTTGGGTTACCTCACTCAGGATGATATTCTCAAGTTCTATCCATTTGCCTACAAAATTTATGATGTCTTTGTTTTTAATAGCTGAATAGTGAGTACTTCATTGTGTAGGTGTACCACATTTTCTCTATCCATTCTTCAGTTAAGGAACATTTAGGTTGTTTCCAGTTTCTGGCTATTAAGAATAAAGGTGCTATGAACATAGTTGAGCAACTGTCCCTGTGGTATGATGAAGCATCTTTTGGGTATTTGCCCAGGAGTGGTATAGCTGGATCTTGAGATAGAACTATTTCTAGTTTTCTGAGAAACCACCAAATTAACTTCCAAAGTGGTTGTACAAGTCTGCACTCCCACTAGCAATGGAGAAGTGTTCCCCTTACTCCACATCCTTGCCAGCACGTTCTGTCACTTGAGTTTTTGTTCTTAGCCATTCTGATGGGTGTACATTGGAATCTCAGGGTCATTTTGATTTGCGTTTACCTGATGACTAAAGACTTTGAACGTTCTTTAAGTGCTTCTCAGGCATTCAAGATTCCTCTGTTGAGAATTCTCTGTTTGGCTATGTACCACATTTTTAATTGGGTTATGTGGATTGCTGGTTTCTAATTTCTTGAGTTCTTTATAAATTTTGTATATTAGCCCTCTGTTGGCTGTAGGGTTGGAGAAGATCTGTAGGCTGCTGTTTTGTCCTATTGACAGTCTCCTTTACCTTATAGAAGCTTTTTAGTTTCATGAGGTCCCATTTATTAATTGTTGATCTTAGAGCCTGAGCTATTGGTGCTCTGTTCAGGAAGTTGTCTCCTTTACCAATGAGTTCAAGGCTATTCCCCACTTCTGTTCTATTAGATTTAGTGTGTCTGGTTTTATGCTGAGGTCTTTGATCCACTTGGACTTTTGTGCAGGTGAGAGACATGGATCTATTTGCATTCTTCTACATGTAGACATCCAGTTAGACCAGCACCATTTGTTGAAGATGCTTTCTTTTTTCCATTGTATATTTTTGCCTTCTTTGTCAAAAATCAAGTGTCCATGGCTGTGTGGGCTTATTTAAGGGTCTTCAATTTGATTCCATCAACCAACGTTTCTGTTTTAGTACCAATACCATGCAGTTTTTGTCACTATTGCTCTGTAGTATATAGCTTGAGGTCAGAGATGGTGATACCACCAAAAGTTCTTTTATTGTTGCTGGGGTTTTTTGTTTTGTTTTGTTTTTCCATAGGAAGTTGAAAATTGCTCTTTCAAGGTCATTAAAAAAATTGTGTTAGAATATTGATGGGAATTGCACTGAATCTGCAAATTGTTTTTGGTATGATGGCCATTTCACTATGTTAATCCGACTGATCCATGAGGGAGATTTTTCCATCTTCTGATACTTTTCCCAGTTTTTTTCTTCAGAGACTTGAAGTTCTTGTCATATAGGTCTTTCACTTGCTTGGTTAGAATTACACCAAGATATTTTATACTGTTCATGGCTATTGTAAAGGGTGTTTTCCCCTAATTTCTTTCTCAGCCAAGTTTTCATTTGTATAAATGAGTGTTACTGATTTCTTTTATTTTACTTTTTTTATTGGATATTTTATTTACATTTCAGATGCCATCCCCTTTCCCCATTCCCCCTCCCTAGAAAGCCCCTATCCCATGCCCTCTTTTCCTTTTGCTTTTATACAATTTTTTAAAATAAGTATGGTAGTGCTCAATCAGAAGTGTAACCCAATACCCAACCTAGATATATAAACTATCTTTGACTGGTGGAGACACGTAAACATCTGCCTCCATGGCCCCACTCTCTTTCTCTCTCTTTCTGTCTCTCATCACCTAGCTTCTCCTCTACTTCATCTTCTCCTCTCCTTACTCCAGCTCTTCCTCTCAGTGCTCCTTCCCCCTTAGCTCCTCCTACATATCACCCTTCCTGTTAAAATAAAACTTTTCTCTCAAAATACAATTAGAGCATAATTATTCCTATTTGTACCAGTGAGGTACAAGATAGTCTTAATATCCAGTCCATCATTTTGTTGACTAACCAGAACCTCTGTTGTCTCTCTTGTCTAAAACACTTAGTTTTGAACCTGGCTTTTTTCTTGGCTTTAGAATGAATGTCAGCTGAAAACCATCCACTCAGATCTTTTCTCTCAAAGTAAATAGCCAGGATTGCCTATGAGACTATAGGTCTTCAACCCCGTCAGAAATCCAGAATGACTGAGTTAACTGAAGTGATGGGAAGCACTAAGCACAGCTTCTAAAACTTAGCCAATTTATAGAGACCACTGAACACCTGGACAGCCCCTATACTACCAAACGTTGGAGCATCAAATCTTCAGCCTTCTGGCCCAGACTCTGACAGACCTTAGTGATGCAGAATTATTAAGGGCTGGTTACTCTGTCTATGCAGATATAATCAGTCGACTATTCTGCAAGTGTGTCCTTTTCTGGACAGTAATTTGTCTGTAGATGGAAAGAGGCAATTCTTGCCTAGTGGCTGTCTCCGCACAACTGGAGTAAATCCAAGGATGCTCAATTTCTTCTTAGAATCCAAGACAGGAAGCTATCAGGAGCAGACAGGTCTCTAATCAAAATGAACATTAATATAGAAATATTTTTGATGGCAATTCTATGATTTTTTTTCATTCAGTTTGTTTATATAGTGGATTATGTTGATGGATTTTTGTATATTGAACCATCCTTGCATCCCTGGGATGAAGTTTACTTGATCATGGTAGATGATGTTTTTGATGTGTTCCTGGATTTGATTTATGAGCATTTTATTGAGTATTTTGGCATCAATATTCATAAGAAAAATTTGTCTGAAGTTTTCTTTCTTTGTTGAATTCTTATGTGGTTTACATATCAGGGTGACTGTGGCTTCATAGAATGACTTTAGCGGTGTTCCTTCTGTTTCTATTTTGTGGAGTAGTATTGTCTTTTTGTTAGTTTGACTAAAGGTTTGTCTCTTGTTGATTTTCTCAAAGAACCAGCTCTTGGTTTCATTGATTCTTTGTATTGTTATCTTTGTCTCTAACTGATAGATTTTAGTCCTGATTTTGATTATTTCCTGCCTTCTACTCCTCTTCAGTGTGCTTGCTTCTTCTTTCTAGAGCCTCCACGTGTACTTTAAATTGCTGGTATGAGAATTTTCTAATTTCTTTGTGGAGGCACTTAGTGCTGTGTACTTTCCTCTTAGCACTGCTTTCATTGTATCCCATAAATGAAATGTTGTGCCTTCATTTTCATTAAATTCTAGAAAGTCTTAATTTCTTTATTTCTTCTCTGACCAGAAATCACTGAGTAGAGAGTTGTTCAATTTCCATGAGTGTGTAGGCTTTCTGGTGTTTCTGTTGTTGTTGAAGTTAGTCTTTTTTTTTTTTTTAATCCATTAGTGGTCTGATAAGATACAAGGCATTATCTCAATTTTCTTGAATCTGTTGAGGTTTGCTTTGTGACCGACTATATCATCAATTTTGGAGAAGGATCCATGAGATGCTGAGAAGAAAATACATTCTTTTGTGTTTGGGTGAAATATTCTATAGATGTTTGTTAGGTCCATTTGATTCATAATGTCTGTTAGTTTTATTATTTCTCTGTTCAGTTTTTGTCTGGATGACCTGTCAATTGGTGAAAGTGGAGTGCTGAAGTCTCCCATTATTAATTAATGTATGGGGTTTGATGTGCAACTTAAGCTTTAGCAATGATTGTTTTACAAATGTGTGTACTTTGGTGTTTGAGGCATAGATGTTCAGAATTAAGATATCATTTTGGTAGATTTTTCCTTTGATGAGTATGAAGTGTCCCTCCCTGTCTCTTTTGATTAATTTTGGCTGAAAGTCAATTTTATTGGATATTGAAATGGCTACTCCAGCTTGCTTCTTGGGCCTGTTTGCTTGGAAAACTTTTTTCCAGCCCTTTACTCTGAGATAATGTCTATCTTTATTGCTGAGATGGGTTTCTTGTATGTAGCAGAATGATGGATCCTGTTTTCACATCCATTCTGTTAGCCTGTGTCTTTTTAATGTGGAATTGGGTTCATTGATGTTGAGAAATATTGATGGCCTGTGATTATTAATTTCTGTTGTTTGGATGTTGGTGGTGTTAATTTGTGTGTGTTTGCATGTGCTCCCTTTGGTTTTGCTAGTATGGAGTTACTTATTTACTGTGTTTTCTTAGACGTACTTGTCTTCCTTGGGTTGAGTTTTCCTTCTAGTGTTTTTTTGTAGGGGTGGATTTGTGGATAGATCTCGTTTAAATTTGGATTTGTCTTGAAACATCTTGTTTTCTTCATCTATGGTGATTGAGAGTATTGCTGGGTATATGTTGGCATCTGTGTTTTTTAGAGGTTGCAAGATATCTGTTCAGGCACTTCTAGCTTTTAGAGTCTGTTGAGAAGTTGGGTGTAATCCATACATTCTTTAGGAAAGTTTCCTTCTATGATTTTCTTGAAAATATTTTCTGGGCCTTGGAGCTGGGACTCTTACTTTCTTCTACTCCTATTATTCTTGGGTTAGGTCTTATCATGGTATGCCAGATTTCCTGGATGATGGTGTCAGGAAATTTTTAGATTTAACATTTCCTTTGATGTATCAGTTTCTTCTATTGTATCTTCTTTGCCTGGGATTCTCTCTTCCAACTTCTGTATTCTGTTGGTGATGTTTGAATCTGTTGTTCCTGTTTTCTTCCCATCTCCAGGATTCTCTCAGTTTGTGTTTTCATTCTTGCTTCTGCTTTCCATTTTCAGGTTGTGAATAGTTTTATTAATTTATTTCATCTGTTTAATTATATTTTCCTGTATTTCTTTAGAGGATTTTAAGACCTCTATCATCTTTATAAGATTAGGTTTAAGGTCATTTTCTTGTAACACACGTTAATTGTGTTAGCATCATCAGAGCTTGCTGTTGTAGAGTAGCTGTGCTCTGAAGGTGTTATATTGCCCTGGCTTTTGTTGATTGTATTCTTAAGCCATCTGGATGTTTTGGGGATGTTCCTGGATGTTCCTGTTGTAGTAAGTATTGGGAGGGGAGTTAACCTTGATGGTCCTGGTGTGGCAGACTTTTGATGGGTTTTCTTTAGCTGTATGGTTTCAGATCAGCAGGTCTGAGGTGGGCAGAGAGGTGGCAGGAAAATGGAAGTTCACTGGGGATAGCAGACTTCTCAGGACAGCTCAGGTGCCCAGAAGACTCAACAAGCAGGGAAGAGAGATGAGGGAGGAGAAGCTAACCTGTATAGTTCAGGATCTACAGGTTTCATGAAGGTAGGCAGAGAGGTGGTGGGAGAATGAAGGTCCCCCGGGTTAGAAGACTGTTCAGGGTACCTGGGGGTGCCCCAGAGTGATTCTAGCAATCTTGCCACCTGCTCTTCCATTATAATCCCCAAGCCTCTAGGTATGGGGTGTGGTACTGATATTCTTCTTATGGCTCTCCAGTCTCTCACTCTCTGCAGCTAGACCAGTTGTGAGTATCTGTGTCTGTCACCATGTACTCTTAAGACATTTCTCTGATGAGGGTTGAAGTACACTAATCTATAAGGATAAGTCATGAGGAGTCAGTTTAATAGTGTGCAGAGTAATTTCAAAAGGTTTTCTCATGTCTTGTCATCTGTCCAGCCACAGATTCTTGGCTCTCATAGTGGTGCCAAGTATGAGTTCCATCTCATGGAGCTGGCACAGACTTTTCCTTTTGTGAATAAATATGACATCTCTGGCCTGTACACATGGGTAATGTTAAATTAAGTCTCTGACTTAAGTCTAGGTTCATCAGACATACAAATAAGTGCCACAGTAGCCCAAGAAATTAGAAAGAACTGAGATGAGGTGAGCCATACAATAAGATACAGAAAGTATTTTAGACCAGCATGCTCATGGAATGAAAGGTAAAAATGTAGCTATAAACTAATTTTCATGTAAGGGTCACACAAAAAGCCAATAGAATTATTTGGGGACAAAGCAATATAGTTTCAAATTTGAAACACTGCAAAGCATGGGAGGATTTTTATTATTGTTGTTGCTGTTTTCCTCTTCCTCTTTAGATACAGAGGCCGGGTTGAGCTCCCAGGTAACTTAAAGTCTCTGTTTCGCTCAGTGGCGATGATGGTGCCTCACTATAAAATGATCACTGAAGTAACTCTGTTTTCATTTGGCTTCAAATCTTCAAGATCACTGTCTGGAAAGATAGTTAGCCTTTATGATTTAGCTGACAAGCAGCTCTCAAAACAGGTGAGGAACTGCTTCTCTCCAAAGACTTAAAGCTGGTTATATAAATGAGACTCAAAGACATTTCTGCTATTGGCCAGGAATCAGCAAGACCAGGCCCACTATGAAATGGGAACTACTGTGTTCTAAGTAGGTAGGCATCCATGGTCCCAGGCCTCTCCTCCAAAGTCTAGGGAAAGTGATGGCATTCCTGTTATTTGGAACCACATGTGCTCCCTCTGCTCGTGGATGTCAGCCTGTACACCAGTGTTCTCCAGCTCTTCATACATGTCAGGAACCTGTATGAAGACCCGGGTACCAGGCCTTACCCTTGATGATCCTCAGCTTCAGTGCACCGCTGAGCACCACGTCAGCTCGCTGTTTCTGGTACTGCTGACTCGAGTCCCACACTTTTTTGAGAATGGTCCTGGGATTTGAGTGTTTGTTTCTAACCCAACTGGTTTGGACAGCTAACCGTATTCTCTCCAAAGTCATCCTTTCCCTGATATTACTCTCACAATTCCTCTTCCCAGTTCTCAGTTTAACACAGATGCTGTAACTTTAACACTTGATACCCTTACTCTCAAACAGAGACTTCTGAGGGCAGTAATGCAGTCTATAGTCCTCAGAACTGGAGAGGTGGGCTGAGACAGTGGGAAGGTCTGAACCCAGAAGTTCAAGGCCAGGCTGGATAACATAGTAAAACACTGGGGAGAGGGAGGGGTGGAAGGAGGACAAGAACACAGGGCAAAGGGACTTTCTTGGCACCACTTTGGAAGAGAAATAAGAGCAGAAGAGGCAGAATTAAGGTTTTGGACTTGTGCAGATAACTCCTTTTCTAGAATAGATGGCTGTAAGCCTGGCAATGGTGTTGTACATCTTTAATCCCAGGACTCAGGAGGCAGAAGCAGGTGCATTTCTGTAAGTTTGAGGCTACAGAGTGAGTTCGAGGACATGCAGGGCTACAGGAAGAGACCCTGCCTCAAAAAAGCAGGGAAAAAGTATGATTATTAATTATGCATGTAATTGTTGTACATAGTTCTATTTTTCCTTGAAAATGGTTAATAACTCAAATATTGAATACTGCATTGTAGGAGCATTACGATTTTGGCATGAGGACCTTGAAGACAGTTTTAATAATGACAGAAAAGAAGAAACAGGAGCACAAATGGTTAGTTGAAATTTGAATTTAGTGTTAGGTTTGGAGAGCTACATACCACTGGATTGGTAATTTGTAGAATTTTAATTAAGGATGACAAGCTAAGCTGAGAAGCTGCCAGAGCACCTCAGTAAGATGGACTGACAGGTTCTTGTGGTTTCAAAAAGACAAAATGGAACCAGATCAGCATTTTAGAAAGTATAATTCAAGGGGAAATGCTTAAGAGGTGGATGTTTGTAGCACCTGAAGAACGGTCTTCTAGCCTGTTCATGCTTGCTCTCTCCAGCTGCTACAGTGATAGCAGTGAGCATCTTTCTGAGCTAGAGGAGTCCTTGATCATCATCGAGGCCATCCGAGAAGCCAGTTTGTCAAAGTTCCTTCCTGAAGATGTCCTACCTTTTGAAAAGATCATAGAAGATGTTTTTCCTGGAATAACTGTTTCAAAACTGCATCACCCTGACTTGGAGGTAATGAGACCCTGGGAAACAGTACCAGGTCACTTGGAAGTGGAATCTGTGTGGGTTTAAATATGGTGGTTCTTTCTGGGAAGTAGATCACAGGATTTGAGGATAAAAGCACTTTGCAGGCATGTTTCTGCCTCCAGGTGGGTGGAAGGAGCTTTAAGCACACTGTAACTAATGGAAAGAACAAATAGTAGAGGGGTGCTGTGTGCTTAGTTCTCCTTCTTAAGTCATGATGCTGAGTTTACCTGCAATAGCACAGAGATGACTCCCTATTCTTAGGAGAATTTAACTGTTTTGCCCATGTGTGTTTATTGCATTCTGGGTGTTTCCACAAGGCTTCCCAAGTTGCTCCCCTAAAATGTGTGTGATTGCACAAGCAAAGCCAGTGTTCAACTAGCACTGCCTTAAGTACAAAAGCAAAATTATTTTGACAAAAAAACTTGGCTCCCTCCATCTGGCAGCTGGGTCACCCTTCCACCATAACCTGCGCTTCCTGCTTCCACCTGCTCCTGTTGTCCCCACAGCCTCTTTCTGCTGCTGCTGCTTCCTATCTCCAGCTTTATAATAGCTGCTTTTAATAACATCAGTAGGATTTGTAATCAACTTGACAAAATAGACACAGGTTACATACTATGTTCTAGCACATATGAAGCATGTGGCAAACTTGACCATAGTTAATGCACGAAGAAACACAAGAATTTCTCTTGAAAACCATTCAAATGATTGTAATTGTTCTGTTATGGCCTGAAAATAAGTTTGTCTTAATCACTGTGGGCCTCCTTGAAACAGCCTTATTCAACTCGACAAACACTTGCATTTCATTCTTGTTTTAGAATGGATTAATATGGAGTTGAACAAGGCACTATTTTTTTTAATTTCTTTTAGAGTTAATATTTTTATTGGATATTTTACTTATTTGCAATACAGATGTCATCCCCTTTCCCCATTTTCCCTCCTTAGAACCCCTATCCTATACCCCCTCTTCCTTTATGCTTTTATACCATTTTGATTACATGCATGTATTAAGGTCAGTTCTAGGTCGAGGGTCTAGCAATACAATAGATGCAAATAGTCGAGGAACAAGCAATACACTAAACACAAATAGTCAAAGAAAAAGCAAGGCAATAAACCCAGTTACGTGAACACTCCCGTGATCACTGTTTCTAAAGACTTATCAGGATGACCAAAGTATCTGAGTCTACTTCCTTGTCCTAGACCAAGGTTTTTTTCATGTCTGAAGCCTATTTCCTTGTTCTAGCCTAAAATTTAGATTTCTGTCTCAAACTACTTCTTTGTTCTGGCCTAATATTTAGATTCCTGCCTGAGATTACTTCTTTGTTGTAACCTACGATTTAGACTGCTACCTGAAATTACTTCTTTGTTCTAGTCTAATGTCAGATTTCTGCTGCTTGAAGCCTACTTCCTTGTCCTTGGCCCATGTCAGCTTCTTGCCAAGCAGCCTCAAAGGCTCTGTACCTCTCCCCCTTTTTTATTTCATTGACAAGACTGAGTCTGTCTTAGGTCGTTCTGACAAGAATGCCTTTCTTACCTGTCATGGAATATGCATTATCAAAAGAAATGCATTTCTGTCTTGGGTTGGTAAGGCTCTGTGCAGAATCTTACCCATCCTTGGCTTGCCAGCCTGTTAATTTAATAACTCTGTCTGAGGGTCCATTTTCAGGTTCATGCCATGTACTTTGGCTGCCAACATGCTGATATTGTTAAAGATAAGCTTTAACGTGATGGGCAGTAATAAAAGTATTCCCAGGACAAGAAGGGCCAGCCTGATCAAGCTATACATAGAACAAAGCACTATTTTGATTCTTGAACTTGAGTTCATGCTTTTGAGATTTTTTTTTCTCATTACCTATTTTCCTAAGGTAGGCTTTTTTTCTTAGACCACCTAGCTGTCTGATGTAACACATTGTTTTCTTAATGAACCAGCCTTTGATTTAATACATCTTCTGCTTCCAAATACCTTGCTATCTCTTTTAATGTTTGAAATATTCTTCTATCTTCTTCTGTGGCTTCCATCTTTTTTAGTAAGTTTTTCTTTTTTTTAGTTCATTCAGTTTTCTTTTTTATTAATGGAAGTTTGTAAGAACTAGAATTTCCTTCAAGCAAATGCTTTGTCAGGGTTAGAGAGAGCATGACTTTGGCCCCTTGTTCTATTCATGTGAGGACACTCACTGCATGTGTAGCATCCTACATGCCCAGCATGAATCACATCAGCCTCCCAGTGGAACATCATTTTTTTTTCCAGAACTGAGGACTGAACCCATGGTCTTGCGCTCACTAGGCAAGTGCTCTACCACTGAGCTAAATCCCCAACCTCGGAACATCTTTTGAAGGAGCTATTGGGTCACTTTTGCTAGTATTTTATTCTGGGCTTTTGCAGTCAGATTTCTCAAGTATAATGAGTTTATTTTTCCTTTGTTGAAATGGTTTGAATATCAATATATTGCTAGCCACTAACTAGGAATTTGGAAGTTATTTTCCTTCACAATTTTAAAAAAGGCATTTGAAAAGAATTAGTGTTAATTCTTTAAATGCTTGTTAGACTTTAGCAGTGGACCATCTGGTTCGGGCTTTGCTTTAATGGAAAACATTTTATTATTGATTCCGTCTCATCCTTTATTTATGGATTTCCTTGGGCATCTAATTTTTCCTTACTCAGTCATGGTAAGTTGTGTATGCTTACAAATGTGTTCATTTCTTCTGTTTTTCTTATTTGTTGGCATGCCGTTGCTTATAATCTTATCTAATGATCCTTTTTATGGTTGCATCTATCATAACGTCTCTGTTTTTGTCTCTCGTTTTATTTATATGAGTTTTCTCATTTCTTAATCTAGCTAAAGATTTTGTTGTTGTTGTTTTTGCTTTGTAGCTCAATTGATAAAGCACTTGCCTTGTAAGTCTGAAGACCTGGGCTGCCCCTCCATAGTCACATAGAACCTTGGCACTGTGGCACACATTTAAAACTATTAAAGCTGGAGATGTGGAAACAGGGGGCCCCGAGACTCCCTGGCCAGGCAGGAGAGCCTATTTAGTGAGCTCTAGCCAGTGACAGATCTCTTCTGCCTTCCATATGAGTATGCACACATGAACACATGCACCATCATTACACATGTACTCATATACATGTATTGATTTAAAACTTGTATTGTCCATCATCTGTATTTTTAATCCTTATTTTTACTTATTTCTGCATTTATTTAAAAATTTTTCTTACTGCTAACTTTGAATTTCAGTTATTCTTGGGTTTTGTTTGTTTTTCTTTAATTCCTTAAGGAACTTAAGTTATTTATTTAAAATCTTCTCTTTAAATTACTTTTTATTTTTATGTGTTTGGGTATTTGGCCTACATGTATTTCTATGAACCATGTACGTGCCTAGTGTCTGCAGTGGCCCAGAAGAGGGTATAAGATTCCCTAGAACTGGAGTTACAGACCATTGTGAGCCACCATGTTGGTGCTGGGAACCCAGGTCCTCTGCAAAAGCAGCATGTGCTCTTAACCACTGAGCCATCTCTCCAGCTCCTAAAGACTCTGTTTTTTGGTGGTGGGTGGTTATTCCTATAAACTTCTCTGTATTGTACTTTTGTTCTAATTACATAGTTTGGGCATACTATATTGCTGTTATCATTTGTCTAAATAAATTTTATAATTTCTGGGCTACTGGGATGATTCAGCATATGAGGTGCTTGTAATCAAGACTAACAACTTGAATTTGATCCCCTGATCTTACCAGTGAAAGGAGAGAACTGACTCCTGAAAATTATTGTCTGACTTATGCACATGCACATACACATGCTTATACATGCACATGAACAGAGACACAGACACATACACACATACACAGATGCACACTGAGACACATGCAACCGTATGCACACACATACAGTGGCTCTTACATGCATACAATCCCTGGGCTCTGCTGGAGCCTGTTGTCTTGTTTCTTGTATTTATTTAGTATCCAAAGTGTCTCTCCATGCTGCTTTCTAATTTTATGCTGCTGTGATCAAAATTATATTTGATGTAGTTTTCATTTCTTTTGTTTTAATTTGTGGATGCTTGTTTTGTGGCCAGCTATGAGAATATGTATGGATACTTCTCCATGTGCTGTTAAGGAGAGCATGCATTCGCAGCTGTTGGCGTGGTGTCTGAATATCTGCTGGGACTTTTGGTCCATGGTGTGGTTTAACTCTGACATTTCTTTTGCATCTGGGTATTTCTGCTTATTGCTGAAAGTGGCATGTGTTCAGAGTGCTCTGCTGCTGATGTGCTGGAGCACACCTCTCCCTTAACGCCAACCAGTGTTTGCCCTACAGCTTTAGGGACAGAAGTCCTGTCCTATTGCACAACCTTGCAGAGTTGGCCTTTATCATACATGACGAGTCTTTTGGATGACTTTTCTAGTTTTTGACTCAGAGTCTGTTTTATCTGGTGTAAATCAAACTATTCCTCCTATCTTTTGAACTCCACTTTTAAATTTTCTTCTCTCCCTCTTACTCTCTTCCTCATTTCTTTTTAACTCCCTCCAAGGAATATCACATAATGGTCCTGAACTTAAAGCAAGATTATAGATTTACTCAAAAGCAATCTAAAGTAAGAATTCTGTTAAGATACATAGCCAGAAATGAGTTGTCCAGACATCTCTCATGATTGTAACTGTATGTGACTCATTGTGCATTCCATTGAGTCTGATTCTGTATGTATGACTTCGGAAGTATCTCCTTTGTCTGTTGTGTTCTTTCTCATCATAGAGATGCAAGAAGTGAGGAGTGGCCAGGAGACAAAATTACCAATTGTCTCCACCTACAGATAAACCCTCCTTCAAAAGGAAACATGGTTTCCTCCAACTTTTTTGTTTTGTTTTTTGGTTTTTTTGGGGTTTTTTTGTTGTTGTTGTTCTTGTTGTTTTTTTGTTTTGGTTTGGTTTTTCTTTTCTTTTTTTTTTTTGGTTTTTTGAGACAGGGTTTCTCTGTGTAGCCCTGGCTGTCCTGGAACTCTCACTTTGTAGACCAGGCTGGCCTTGAACTCAGAAATCCGCCTGCCTCTGCCTCTCAAGTGCTGGGATTAAAGGCGTGCACCACCACCGCCCGGCTTGTTTTTGTTGTTGTTGTTTGGTTTGGGTTTTTTTTTTTCCTGTTTTGGAGATTTTAAGGAATTACATCGTACTTACAATCTTATCAGTTTTATTTATTATCTTAGAACATTCTCATTGAAACATTAAACTAATCATTACAAAATCTTAAAGTACTGTGGTGGTGATTAGAATCACAAAGAGATACAAAGTCCCTTTATATTTTATTTTAATGTAGGGAGAATGAATATTTGTAGCTACTCTTTAAGATATAATTTTAATTAAAATGTAGTAAGTACATCAGCACTTCTTCCATGCCTTCTTCCCTCCAGCCCCTTCTCTGCCCACCTCACTCCCCTTAGGCTGATGGCCTCTTTGATTTTTCTTGTTACCTATATACGCACCAGCATGTAAACACAACATGCCAGGTCCATTTTTGTTGTTTTGTGCATATGATTTTTGTGTATTAATAAATATGAAAATGAGAATTCTTAGTTTGAGGGGAGGGTTTATGAATTTGCTACCAAAGGTCTATGAAGATAAAATTTTTCTGTATGTTGCAAATTTCTGATGAGAAAAATGGCGGGTTTTCCTTATTCTCAAAGACAGAAGTTGGTGAACTTAAAAAAATAAAGAAATACTCTTGTAAACTACAATAACTAATAAGTAACTAAGAAGTTCTAAAGCATGACAATTTAAGGGTTTGGGCTAGGTGCATGGCACAGTGGTAGACCATTAGGCTCATTTGTACAAGGTCCTGGGTTCTATCCCCAAGACTGCGATAGGTAAATAAATGGATGGATATATAAATGATAGATACTCAGGTTGTAATACACTTTAAATTAATATATTTATATCCTTTCAGAAAGCAATATCTATTGCAACAGAACAATTAGGCTTTCAATATTGGCCATCTCAAAAAGAAAAAATCATACAGTTTTATCAACAGCTTCAGGTAGGTACAGGATGGCACAGCAGAAGGTTCTCTGTCTGGGTTTCAGTCCATGAGATCAAATTCAAGAACATAGGAAGAGCAGGAGAGAGCAGCTATGATTCCATGATATTTTAAGTGTTTTCCTAGACTTTGCGTCTCACCTCAGTTAGATATTGAATTGATATTTTTACTTTTATTCAATAATATATACTTGTCAGAGCCCTACAAATGTAATATAAAATAGTCTCTAACCTGTTGCTACCCCATCTTGAAACTTGCTGTTCTGCCTGGCTATGAATGCCAGTTGTGTATTTTAACTAGAATGTGCACACACCTGGTTCCTTGCAAGCTACTGTGTCTCTTTAAATACTTTTAGCCATTTGAGTTGTATGTGAATTGCCAGATTATAGAATGTTTCATGCTATTACCTTTTTCTTAGAAAATATATGTGTTTTTTTACTGTGTATTTTATATCATAGTAATGTAGCAGCTGTGTGCATTATGGGTAAATTCTCTAAGCCTCAGGAAGTGTTGCACAGTTCAAGCTGTATTAAGAGAATCTCAATCCAGTAGCGCTATTCCTTTATCGTTTGAGCTTTTTGTACCCTAGCTTTAAAAACATCTTTTCAGCTATCTTTGTAAAGACATTTTCTATTTATCTTTCTCCTACCTCTTCTTCTTCCCCCCTCCTTTCTCTTCCTCTTCCTCTTCCAGTTTCTCTGTCTTCCTCCTCCTCTGTTTTTTTCCTGTTTGTATGGTACTGAAGATTGACCTGAGGATTCTAGGCAAGCATTTTACCACAGACTACCCCGCTGCCATTTCCTCTGCTTATTAGACTGTTAAGTACACCGTAGGAGCCCCTCCCCAAAATATCAGAGCTAAAACCAAGAAAATGTCTTGTAAGCTGTGAATGAAAAAGGATTAGTATTCTGCTTTAAGCAGTTGTTGCATACGGAGAGAATTGCAGGCATTGGAGAGAACTGAGAAGCCGGGTCACACTTAGAGCCAAACTGACAAGAGTAAAGGGAAAGCAAAGGAGAGAAATCAACAAGCACGACTGAGGGGACTCCAAAATAGAAAGAAAAAGAAAACAGGGAAGAGGAAAACCATGTTACACGGGCCAGTAGTTCAGAAAGCCATGATGGATCGCTGGGACAGAAACAGGAAGTGTCAGCACCAAGAACAGTGACTCAACAGTCATGAAGAAAGAGTGGGCGGGCACATGCACCAGTGTCAGTATAGAGAACTTTAAACAGTTGCTCAGTACACTAATCTGTGCATTTCGTTTAAGGCTTGTGTTGGCGTGATTCTAGTGGGCCCAACAGGCGGAGGAAAGACGACAGTCAGGAAAATTTTAGAGAAAGCATTGATAACATTGCCAGTTGCTTCTGCCTTACCTGTTAAAGAAAGGCAATCTGATTCAAAGGTAAATGTACTAAATAAGGCATTCTTCCATCTGAGCAGCGTGCATACTTCAGTCTGTATCCCTTCTGCGTTATGTATTTTAACTACTTATTCAGGTTATTGCTAAAAGTTTTGTAGTAAGAAATCCTTGTAGTAAGTGAGAATTTTGAAATTTAGATATTATGAAATTTAGAAGCTTGTGGTGAGGGGTATAAAATGTAACTGTTGATTGTATATTTTGTATTTGGCTACTTTATTGAATTGATTTAAGTTTCAATTGCTTCTCGTATTGATTCAATCACCTTCAAGTGAAAATAATTATACCTCTTTTCTAATATTTATATGATTTTTATCCTGTTATTTAATTAAAACCCTCCTAGACAGTGTCAACTATAGTTCTTATTCCTTATTTTACCTGAGATGCATTTGCTATTTCAATATGTTATCTTTATCCCCAATAATTTATTCTTTTTTGTAAAAAAAAAAAATTCTAGAAAAAATTTCATCACATTTTAAAGTTTCTATTCCCCAAAACTTTGCATTTTTGATGGTTGGAACTTATATAACGGTTGTTAGAGGTTGGAATGGGAGTACAGAGATGGCTCAGCAGTTAAGAGCACTGGCTGCTCTTCCAGAGGACTGGGCTCCATTCCCAGCACCCACATGGCAGCTCACAACTGTCTGTAACTACTGTTCCACAGCATCTGGTCCCTCTTTTGGCTTCTGTAGCACAAGCATGCATACAATACACAGGCACACATGCAGGCAGAACACCCATGCACATAAAACAAAATTAAATTTTAAAACTACAATAATTTTTAGTCTCTGTCTTTTAGCTGGTTGGTGTTTTGACAAATTTACTACTATTGAGTAAATATCAACCGTCTATATGAATTCTCAGGAAGCCCTTATGTACATGTTTTAATTCGATATAAAATAAAATACTCTACTAAATCATGTGAACTTTAATTATTTGATGATTTCACTGTTGGTAGTGTACTATGACATCTTAGAAAGTTAGTTATGTGAATTATTTCTATTGGTATGAACTTTCATCTTCAGAACTGTTCATGTTGTGCTTTCTAATTCTCATCATTGTCTGTGAACCCTTCTTCTAAACAGACCTCAGTGAGCTCTTAAGCAGTAACTGTCATTGGCGAGAAGTAAACTGTATAATACAACAAGACCAGGTGGGATCACTCCAGGAATCACATCCAATTAATTAAATCAGCATAATACATACATAATAGAACAAGAGAAAGAAGCCACGTGATCATATCCAGTTACACAAAAGGGGTGGGATAGTGCTTCATTTTCCTTTGTGATTAAAAAAAGCCAGAAAACCAGGATAGCAGAATTTTTGGAAAAACCACAATTTATTCATACTCCCATGGTGACAGGCTGGAAGCTTTCCCTACAACCAGGAATGAGATAAGTCTGTCTGCTGCACTGCAGTTCAGCATGACACTAGATGTGTCACACACACACACACACACGCACACGCACACGCACACGCACACGCACACACACACACACACACACACACACACGCCATAGTAAAAAGAAACTAAACATATACCATATAGAGTTGTGAGACTGGCATCTGGGAATGTTTTAAAGGTATATGATCAATTTCAGGAACACAATTCTAGGTGAAAATGTAAACATAAAAGCTGAAGTTTACACAGCACTATAGCAAGCATTTGAAAGCACGTGTTCCATCACTGAAAGTGAATCGCTGTCTCAAGTGTAAGTCTGTCCTGTCACTGGTGTTCTTCTGCTGTGATCTTCTAGTATCTAGAAGTATGGGAAGAAATTAGTTTAAGTCATCTAGTCTTTTTTTTTTTAAAGAAACCCTAACAAATTAGTATGTCATACTAAGTACCATTCCTGTGGATTGATAACATCTTAGCTCCAATGGCAAATGTTAGTCTGGTCTTGTCCACTGAACCACACCCAGCTGTGTACATGTGTCTTACATGTAATTCTCACAGTCCCTCTGTATACACAGCTGGATTTTTATTATCTTGATTTCCCAGATTCCCACCATCTGTATGTCTGTGCCCATAACATCTTGCCTTGCATTATGGGAACCTGTGTGTTTCTGCCCATATGTCTGCCCCTTACCCTACTTAAATGTGAATGAGATGAAGTGGAGAATAGTTCAGGTGGAGCCCAATCAAGTTACAATTTTGTGGATAAAATCTAAATAGACTGAAAGCACACCCTGCTTCCTCGCCTGCTTCTCTCCATGCCACCCTGGCTCCCAGCATGCCACAGCCCAGTCAGAGCCTGTGTTCTGTAATGGAACTCAGTGAGACATCTTGCTAATCACCACCTTTATAGAGATGCTTTGTTTGATGTGAAAGATTTTTTCCCAAAACCCATTGGCAACAGGGTGTAAAAATTTAAGTAATTATACTATAACTAATTCCTCTTAAAACAACATTGGATTTCTCGTCCCCTGCCCCCAGCCTATAGGGAAAAAAGGAAAAGTCGATGTTTGTGTTTTGAATCCAAAATGTATCACTCTTGGTGAACTGTATGGACAGCTGAACGTTAATACCATGGAGTGGAGCGATGGGTTACTGTCAGCAGCAATTCGGAATTACGTCCATCTTAACAGTACGGATTACTCCAAGAAAGATAGTGACTTTGCAATGTCAGGAATCACAGACTTATCTAACGTACGTTTACTGTGGAGTTTAGTCTTTTCCTTTGACTAATATAAGCAGTTGCATAATTCAAACTATTTATTAGGACTTGATTAGCCACCTATTAATGTAAAAGAAAGAAGTGCTATAAAGTTTTAAAATATAAGTTATTAAAAGTAGAAATCACACTGCTGAGTTTTTAAGCGGTCAGTAAACCGTAAGATGAAGTTGAAGATAATTGTGTTGAAAGAACTGCAGAGAGAATTAGGCCTACAATAGAAAGCAGCCTGGTAATTAAGTGTCATTAATGGACCTTACAAATTAAAGAAATGAGGATGGTTTTGAAAAAAAAGATTAAATTATTTTTTGCAAAATTTGTTAAATAGTGAATATAAGTGCCAAAAAAAGAAAAGTTGTGTTTTTATAATGAATGAGTGGTGTTATTGGTAATTCTTAGTAGGTAAGCTATAAGCGAAAGGTGGTATTTGAAAGAAAAGGGTTAGCAAAGATAGAAAGAAAATGATAGTCTACATTTGCTAGCTCATAAACTAATATACAAATGTAATTTAGAACAATTTTGAGAATATAATCATATCGCGGTATTTATGGGTTTCACCTCTGTAGATTCACCCAAAAAATAGAACCAAACTAGTTGGAAATGAAATGATGTCTGTACTAAGTGTGTATACACCTTTTCTTATCACCGTTTCCCAAACATCTAACAACCATAAATCATATCGAACCTTTAAGCTGTGTTAGGTTGAATAATCCAGACATAAAGTTGTACAGGTTTTATATAAGTAATGTGCTGTTTTACATAGGGTACCTAAGCATTCCTATGATTTGGCACTTTCTGAGGCTTCTTAGAAAGTTTTCCCTAGATAACAAGGAATGACTGAACATGTTGAGCTTTCTACAGGGTACAGTGTGTTCCTTTGCTTTAAAAGTCACTTCCTGTGTTGCTCATGGCAGCATGGGTGTGAGCTCCTGTACCTGTGGGCTGTAGCTGTAGGATGTAACTATGGGGGTGGGGAGCTAATGCTGAAGTCTCTGGCTATTATTATTCTAGAATCTTCAGCCTTTAAGTCTATTAATATTTGTTCTGAATACCTGATGCTCTGATACTAGGTTTTCATAATGTTTACATTGTTTACCGTTATTTGCTAAATTCACCTTTTTGCTTTGCATTTACCATGAGGCTTGCAAAAACATTCTTAAATGATAAAAACCTATATTAAAATGATAATTACTTAATAATAATAAAGACAGAAAATGCTAGCACAATGCTACATCTTGATTATCCATTATACAATTTAGGTTTTCCAAGTTGGTTTCTCTACAATAGCAGATATTGATAACAACATATTTATGAAGGAACTAGAACAAAGTTTTAAAACTCCAGAAATTTATGGTAAGTATTATTATCAAACTCAGTATACTGAATTTTTTTATTTAAATTTGAAGTAAATTTTGAGCCAACATGAGCTGTATTTGTGTTTGTATATTTTGACTAGTAGTAGTTTCATTCTTGCACAATTTACTTCTTCCTGTGTGTTTTTTATTTAAAAATCTCTAGTCTTAAAGTGTGTATACATATCATTGTCATATACAGCCACTGGAGCTTATATATCCTTCCAGTTTATACATAACTGGGACTAAAATGGTATTAATAGTAGAAATAATATGAGAAACAGCAGGGGCAGCCTCCTGCTTCTGAATGGCAATGCCAAGCCATCTGTGCACAGAGTAGGTGTATAACATAGGCTCTGCTCCACAGGAGCCGCCATGCTACTGAACGAGCCTCAGCCTCCCTCTCCTACCCCAGGCAGAGCTTCACAACAGCTCTTCTATCAGCAGTATGTTTGTGGTCCACACTCCCTTAAAAGGGACTTTTACTGAAGCATCTACTATCCTGGAGTTTGGGATAACATTTTAAGAAAAGTACAGTGGTTGGGTACAGCTAGTTAATAGTACACTTAGTTATAATTTATAGTATAGCTACTGATATGAGGTTGTAGGATAATGGATAGGATAGATATTTCAAGCAGATAAAGCCCATCTCAGCAGAGGCTTTCTGGATCCTACCTCTGCTCTCTGGTTCATCAGGAACACTTGAAATGTCTTCTGGGTGCTTAGCTGTAGTGACTTCCCTACTCCTGACTGGTAGGTATTCTAAAGTTATTAAGCATGAGGAAAAGTGTAGCACGCAGTGCTATGTTCTGAATGTTTGCATCCTGTTCCCCAACGTGTGGATACTAAAATCCTAGCCCTCTGGCTGATGAGCTTAGAAGACAGGGTCTTGGGGAAGCCAGACAGCCAGGAGGGATGTGCCCTAGTGAATAGGATCAATGCCCTACATGGGACGTCCTCTGCCCTACTGATGGAATTGGATTCCTTGTAAAAGAGACTCAAGGGAAAGTCTTCCATCATGTGACCACACAGCAAGAGGAAGGTTCCCTCTTTGAACCAAGAAGTTGTCTCTAACTAAACAATCTGCCTGCACCTACCCTTCAGCTTTCGGAGCTGTGAAGAATACATGTGTGCTGCTTATAAGCTCCCTAGTCAAAGACATTGTGTTACAGCAGCACAAGTCATATCATTGAAAAATATGGAACTATTTGTCTTTCTCCTATCCAGATTTTAAGAATTAATTATGCATGTCATCAATCTAAGAATCTAAGAATATTTAGAAAGTGCTTAAAGCAATTACAAGTATATAGTATATTTACTGACAGTTAGTGAATACTGGAGAGTATATATAAAAGTAGCTAGCCTCTTTTATAAGGGCATTAATCCCACTCATGAAAGTTGAGCATGTCCTGCATGGCACTCGTTCTCATTTGGGACAATGTTCTCATCTTAGGAAATACTTTCTAGAGGCCGAGGGATAGATCAGTAGGTAAAGTACTTGCCATACATGCATGGGACTGAAATCCAAATCCCTAATTAAGAACCTGATTAAGAAGCCAAGTGAGTATGAATCTACAATCTCAGTACTCAGGAGGCAGAGGCAGGAGACCCGCAGGGCAAACTGGCTAGCTAGACCAGACAGAATTACCAAGCAAGAGACCCTGGCTCCATGAATAGAGAGAGAATTATTGAGGAAGACACCTGACATCAACTTCGACCCTCTACACATATGTATGCATACATGCACACATACCCTCACATGTGTATGTACATGCAAATGTGTATATACACATGTGCATATGTGTATCACACATACATATATGCACAAAAAGGGAACTATTTTCTAACAAAAATAGAAAGTTTTTAATATTGTCATAAAAGAAATGTCTTAGCTGCATTAAAAGTATTTTTTTTTCCTAGATTTTGATTGGCAATGGATTATTTTAGATGGCCCTGTGGACATCTTATGGATAGAGAATCTAAACACTGTGCTCGATGAAACTAGAACACTGTGCCTGGCTAACAGCGAGAGGATTAGCCTGACTAACAAGATCAGAGTGATTTTAGAATCAGACTCTCTCTTTAACTCCACGCCCTCTATTGTTACCCGGTGTGCAGTGGTGTACATGGTAAGTTTTCAAACCTGGTCCTTGTTTTAGTTTTACTTCTTGTTCCCAATCGAGTGACCCCAAAACTTCATAATCCAGAGGGCTGATACAGTCACTAATCCTACACTGGGAAGCTGGAGCATCAGTATTTCAGACAAACACATTAGGCTATTGATATGAATTATTTTGCCAGCAAAGGAAAGATTCCCCTGAAGCTTTTTTTACTGTATGACTCTCAGAATTTGGGAAAAAAAAAGTTTCCAAGATATAAAAGTCCAAGAAGATGGGATATGATGAGAGCCGTACCCAAGCTGTACAAATGCACGGCTCAGGCTGAGCTCAGAGAGTTGTCATCTTTGTACTAACTATTCCTAGGCCTAGGCCTGGAGGCCTCTAGCCTCTGTAGAATCTAATCTAGGCCTAGAATGTTTTAGCTTTTGAGACTTACTGCTGAATATGCTCACCCTTTGTAGTTCTTTCTGAACTCTGGTTGGCTGGTTCAACTCTGCTGTTTTGGCTCAAACTCCTCTGCAAGCTGGAAGATTCCATCTGGCTTCTCTAAGCTTCTCACTGGCCTCAAACTAACTCTGGCAATTTGTTCTAATCATCTGGCTCCTTTTTATTCTCTGGCTTCAATTGCCTCTGCTGACCTACACTGCACAAACTGCACAAACTGAACAGAGCTCACCAATGAAACCCAACTGAACTCAACTGCACTGCACAAACTACACTGACTGAACTGATTTGAAACCCTTGGCTTTCTACCCACATCCCAGTTCCCAAAATAATGACTCTGAGACTTAATTACATATGAATAAATGTGGCAGAAATTTCCTACCCAATGTATTTACAACGGGAGCCCTGTCATTGGACAGGGAAGAGAGAAGCACAGCGAAGAGGTGGGAGGAAAGAATGAGAGAGGCAAAATGGCCTCAGATGTGTACCCGTATGTCTCTAGCAGTTTCATGTAGTTATTCATATCAAAAGGTCAAATAATTGGGGTAACAATTCAAATTGTGTGGGCATCTTGTGTATTGAGTATTTGCTGATATATAAATCTATTTGGTTAATCTTAAACTTTAGAGTTTTACTTTACTGGATTACTGGGTATAGCTATATCTAACCACGAGGATGGTGGTTATTGTCTGAGGCTAAGCCAAGAGTGTGGAGTGATGGAGTTGGCCCAGGGGACATGCCTAGAACCATGGAGGCCTCAGAGCTAGCCTGCAGAGGCACCAGCCACGCCAATGTCTTGTGGGTCCTGGGCCTGCGGCCAGCCAGTGCCAGACTCTGGCACAGGAAGTCTGTGGGTTCATTTTCCAATACCTCCCACTACAAATAAATGCCTTAACTTAAATAACCTGTTTATTCTATGAATGCCACTTGGCTGGTTATCTCTTCTCAGTTTCATGCATCTGTCTCCTCAGAGTTATGGAAAAATCTCGCCCATGCTTGACCCTATCCCATACTTCCTCTCTCCCTGTTGGAACTCCCCCTTTTCATTTCCTACATCAGCATATTAGCCAGATCAGCTTTGTATTAATAGGTGATGCTTCCTTACAGTACACAAAAGATTCTCTCCATCCTGATCCAATTGAAGTCCAGTGCATTGCCTGAACTCAACTGCATTCCCTGAACTCCTCCCCTTTCCTGACTCACTTTGAGCTGTTCTTAAGTCACCTCTCTTTCCTATCTGTTCTCATGAGAGTTGGGCGTATACTAGTTCTCAATCATTCTGTCAAATCTTTCTCTGGTTCATCACTTTGTCTGCCCCTCGATTAGACATCACTTTCAAACACGACTTCATCCTTTTACAAACTAACTCTACCTTCATTGTTTGGGATTAAAGGATATGCTCTATTAAGGGCATGTCTGTATTCCAGCCAGATCATACTGTAATCCAGGGTGTGTCTTCATTCCACCCAAATGGTATAGACCTATAAGGTCTTTGGATGTGATCTCTTACCAGAGCAACCATGTTGCTGGATTTAAATTCCTCTACACCAAGACAGTGGAAGTAGAAAACATAACCCCAAAAATTCTATACATGAAACTCATTAGCAACTATTATTGGTTCTCTAATCCACTTAATTTGGGATGTCAATTAGAATGAGACCTGGGGCTACCTTTACTGACCTCTCCCTTACAGCTAATACACTGCCCAGTACATCTCCCGGCTCAGATTTCCAGTGCTTATTTTCTTTTCAAACCATGGTTTTGAATCCAATATCATTACAAAAATTGTGATTTCTTTAGCTCATTGTAGTTGTTGTTTTAGCTTTAAATAATACTAAATCTAACCACAGGTAGGTGATGAAGTTAAAAAAAACAATAATGCTGCATTTTTATTCACATAAGATTTTTCTTTTGCTTTGTATTACTAGGACCCTGTTGATCTGGGATGGGAACCTTACATCAAGTCATGGCTTCTGAAAAGTTCAAAAAGTATAAGTCAACAAGGAATGCAGTGTCTTGAATTGATGATTAATAGAAGTGTTGCAGAAGGGATGAAATTTCTGAAAAAGCATAGAAAGTTTCTACCATATCCCGTACAGGACGTGACGGTCGTCATGACTCTATGCAGGATTCTAGATGCTTTTTTTGAATTCATGCATATAAAACGAGGAACTACAAAAAGTGAGTTTTCCCTGAGTCTCACCGATGAAATATGTTTTCACTCTTCAGTGGCAGCTTGTCTCTTTCTAGTAGGTTTTATGAAAGAAAAGTGAAGGCAGGGATTGTATAGTCTCTCCATCTGCCTGAAGTGACAGCAAACCTAGCCAGAACAATCTAAAGCTCTTAAGAGAGGTGTACATCAACAGGGGTAAATTAATAACATACATGTTGAGATTCATATAAATGAGTAAAAAGAGCCTTAGAAGACCCTGATTAAGCAAGAATGCTTTGTTGTGTTTTAAGGATTCTTCACATTAGCAAATGTCTAATTCTATACTGTGATCATGCAGAGGCAAAAGCCAGAAAAGTGTGCAAAACAGAAAGAGATGTCCTGTTTCTTTTTCTTGTTGGCATTTCAGACTGAGTAATTTCTATTGCCTTGTGATTCAGCTCATTATCGTTTTATTCCATACAGTTTGCTGTGAGACCATAAATACAAATATGATCTCTGCTGTTATCATTGCTTACATCTCTGTTCCACTAGATTATAGCTAATGTATATGTATATGTATGTATATGCTGAAATTTAGCATATTTGAGACTATAATACACAGTGTCCCTCTGTTTGTGAAGGATTACATTCAGGTAAATCCACTATGACTTAAGAACATTTTGAGTTAAACATTATCACACCCAAGCTATTACTGTGGCTCATGTGTTGAGGGTTTTATTTCAAGTTATCTGGAGAGAGTATGTCACTAGGTGCCAGAACTTGTGGCATCTTGCTCCTGGCTCCTTCCTCTCTTGCTCTCTCTCCTTGCTGTTCACAGTGAGGTTAACCTTCTCTATATTCTCACCTCCATGATGATCTAGCTCTCTAAGGTCCAGAACCAGTTGAATCTACTATGGACTAAAATATCTGAAACTATAAACTGAAAACAAGTCCTTCCTCCTCAATATTATTCATGCTAGGCATTTTGTCAGAGACAGGAAAAGTGACAAACAGAAGATTGGTACCAGCAGTGGGGGCTCATTACTGTTGCTAAACATGACTGTGTGGTCAGTTTAAGCCTATAGAACTGTTTCCGCAGAATGTGAAAATATTTGGAGACATCAGACTGTAGAAGCCCTACAATGTAAACAGAGCTTAATGAATAGTTTATGTGGGAGCTGAGACCAGAGCGCCCACAGGATGTGGAGAGGAAAGGCTGAATGTCAAGTTTAAATGAGGCCACATTTGAGAATTGGACTGGAGTCCATTCATGTTACATTCAAGCAAAGAATCTGTCTGCATTTTGTCTATTGTCTGAGACTGGATAAGGCTGAATTTAAACATTTACAGCATTTAATTTAACATGGAAAGTTCTGAGACAGCTTAACATTTGAGTTATGACATTGTTACTGCTAGCTGCTCATAGCCAAGTTTATAGTAAGAATCTGGAACAAAAAGCAGAGCAGAAAAAAAGTTGGGGGTGTGGAGGGGGTTATACAGGTTTATTTTAAAAAAACAGTTTAAAACTGGGACTCCAACAGGCCTGGTTTCTGAAGAAATTAGTTCAATTAAAAAGAAGCCAGCCATTTTGCATTTGGACAATAAAAAAGATGCCTTGAGAACATTGTGAGAGTTGGCTGGACCCCCCAACCAATTTTAGGGCCAAGGGTCTGAAAGAGTAAACTAATTTTCAAGACTTTCCCCTAAGATGACAATACCTCCAGGATACCATACTTATGTAGGCTTGCCTAGAAAGTTGTTTCCCTTGGATTTTTTTCACTATGCTCAAGTACCCAGAGGCTACTGCAACTAAGTCCAAGTGGCCTTGATCTTGATCTAGTAGCAAACTTTGTTGTTACATATGTGATTCTGGTTTTGCAGGGATATAGAATGCAAAATTATGAGATCAAGGACAATTTCACACAGATTTTAAAGGAATGCCTGGGAGGCCAGGTGGTCTCTGTCAGGCCAGTATTTGTAAAGGCAGCTCCTGAGAGGTCAGTGCATGGAGCTGTGAAGTAAAACCTAATCCTCAGTGGAGGCCCTGGGATTCAAGAGATGCCAGAAATAAGAAATCTACTGGGGGAGTTACAAGCTATGCGCATACAAGGTCCAAGAGAAAGGCCATGTAGGCTCCAAAATAACAAGGTAACAGAAACAAGCCTACCTGCCCAAGACCACTGAAGCCCACATCAAAACATCAGTGTCCTGAGTACTGACACGGTTCCACAGAGTTTATGATTCGTGCCACTGGATTCCAGTCTTGCTCTCATCTGACCTCTCCTTCCTATCAGTCTTTCATTCCTCCAGAATGGAGTAAGAATGTTTAGTCTTTGCCATTGTTCGGAAAAAAAAAAAAAAAAAAACAAGTTATATGTGTTATTGCACAGCTGCATTGACAGGTAGTTTGAACTTGAGTTTTAAACAATACTGGATCTGTTAAGACTGTGGGGACTCCTACAGTTTGACTGATGGCACTGTGCATTCTGAGATGGATATGAGTCTTTTGGGGGAATACAGCAGTTTGAACGTGAACTGTGTCTCCTAAATGTTCATGTTCTGGCATCTTGATTATGGATAGTTAGGACAAGGCACCCAACAAGAAGGGGTAGGCCATTGTATGCAGGTACTTGCAGGATGTTAGCCCTGACTCCTGTCCCATCCCATCCTCCCCTGTACTCTGCCTGCCATTATGGTCTGCCTCACCATGGGGCCAACATCAACACAGCCCAGGACTGTAAACTAAAACCTCCCAAACTGGGCTCATATAAGTCTTTTCTCCTTGAGGGTATTTATGTCATAGATTCCATAGATGAGATGGGCTAGCTTTGCCTAGCTCATCAAACACACTCAACCATTAACATTAGCCTACATTTTGACAAAATTCCCTGACATGGTGTCTATTTTGTATAGTATGTGTTTTTATTTAAATATAATTGAAAGTGACAAACAGTGGTGGTATGAGTATATATTTGAACCACGCTGAGCTATGACTGGAGAACATCACTTATTAACTATCGTCATCATGTAGAACAGTGGGTCTTAGATCTATCTCAATTCCTCCTGCTTTGCTGAAATTTTGTATCCTTTAAGCCAACACCTATATTACATCCCCCCCAACCCCAACCCCGTCTAATCTCACCAACTTCTAGAAGCCATCATTCTGTTCTCTACTTATGTGGAATCAACACTTTTAGATTTCAAATTTGTATGAAATCAATCAGTATTGATTTCATTCAGTTGAATTTCTATGCCTGATGTTAGACAGAGTGCCTTCAAAGTGAATTTACGTTGTCATAAATGACAGGATTTTCTTTCTAATAGCTGATTCATGTTGTACTGTGCATACAAGTACAACATTTATCTGTTTGCTCATATGGTGGAAGCTCAGATAGAGTCCATAGAGTCCATGTCATGGCTATTATGAGTAATGCCCCAGTGCACATGAAGCACATGCATCTCCTTAAAATACTTTATTTTGAGTATATGCATAGAAGCAAGGCTGCCAGGTCATGTGGAAGTTCTGGTTTTGGTGAACACTGCATTTTCTTGTGGTGCTTGTGAGTCATGATTTTCCATTTTCCAGTGTGTTGTGGTGCTGAGGTAGGACTGTGTCAGTATTGATGGGCATTTGCTTTTTAGTGTTGCTATAGGTACATTACTATTATATTATATTACTTTATAATAATATCGTATATTTTATTATTAGAGTTATGTTATAAAGTAATATAACCATATTACTTTACTATTATACTATTATATATAGTTATATATATAGTTATATAGTTTCTCCTGTACCTTTCTAAGAATGGATTGTTCCTGTTTATTACCTGATACGAGGCTTATTATAGAAAACAATTTGTTACAATTTAAGAATATTTAATGTTAATGGAAGATTCTAACAATTCCCGAGAAAGAAAGGCAAGGACAGATTAAAGCGAAAGTTTTCAGTGTCAATATTGATTCAAGAAGAAAGCAGGAACAAACTGTATAAAAAAACACTTAAAAGAGCAAAAGAAACAGAAATCTGAAGAACTAAAACCAATGTTAAAAGTAATTGTATTTTATATGAAGTCTTTCAAAGACAGATATTCTCTGATTCAGTTTTTTTTTCAAATTTCAAACACTTTATTTATCAATATTTGTATAAACATATATACTTATACATGTATACATATATACATACATATATAAATGATAATTAAATAATAAAATATATTTAAAAAGTGTGGGGGGGTTGGGAAGAGTGGGAGGAAGGAGAGAAAGGGGAAAGTTAGGTAAATACAGTGTTCATATATGAAATTCTCAAAAAGGAATCCAGTTTTTTAAAATGTTCAACAGATTAAGTAGCATTTTACAATATGAAAGTAAATATGACCTATAATTATGTTGAAGGACATTTTAACTCACTACAAACTTTGAAGTTTAAAATAAGATCAATAAAAAATTATTTTACCCAGCATACTAACACAAACCACAATAACGTTTTATAATTCAAAGTATTTCTGAGAACAAGAAAATAGATTGTCAGGAACTAAGTCAGCAGAACCAGGGGTACACTGTGTGTTAATTTTTTTTTATCAAATCATAATTTTTACTTTTTAACACAGGGGTTATAAAGACAAAAATGCAGAATGTGGGGAAGGGGATGACACAGGAACATAGGTATTCAGGGGGAGTACAGATATCTTTCAGAACAGGGTATCAGCTGGGTGAAGGTTCAAGGGTCAGGTCACTATGACTCTTCCTATGATTCCCTTGTCATAATCTATTTGGTACTATCTGCCAAAGGCTGCCTATTTACAAGGTTTATGACTACTCAGGCTGGTAGATTTCAACAAAAGCTGCTTGTTTACAATAGTTTATAGCCCTCTGTTTCAGTGTTTTTCCATAGAGACCCAAGTCTTTGCGTTAGCAGGCATATATGTCCGGCCTATTGCTGATTTTAGGCTTATGGCTGATTTTAGGCCTTTAATGTATAAGCAGGGCTGCCCCTGACATCTCCTCCCTTCTCCAAGTATAGAAGGGCTGTGGTGATTCCAATCTTGCCAAGGCGGGGATAGAGGCCTGACCTCCAGTAATTAAAGGGGACATTGTAATGGCTCCAGTCCTCCTGTCGTTGTCCAGTGAGGCATAAGGGCCATACCCGTTCCCATGTCTTTTTCCTGGAGCGGCAATACTTTTGACATCTACCCCTATGCAGTCAGGCTTGTCCCTCAGGGAACCCAGAAACATATTTTTAACTTTTATTTATATTCCCTTGCAGTGCTTAGCCTCGCAGCCTCAGCAAGAATTCAGATCATCAGACAGAGGGGGTTCTGGGTGGCCACTCTCTGCTTGGTCTAGGGGTGGAAGCCCCCTCTTTTAGGATGGGTGGAGATGGGGCTTAGGAACACCCTGGATAGAGAAACAACCTCATCTAGAGTCTCGTGGTCCTCCAAAGCTAACATATGATAATATATCTGAATAGATTTTGCTATCAGATTATCTGTCTGTTGTTTCACAAAGTTAGTCAGCCTATTTAAGGCTCAGGGACCAAAGGAAATAAGCAAAAATAACCCAATTAATAATCCCAAGATGGAAGGAAGTACGGTTAACAATCATGGAGAGGTTGAAGACCAATTCTTGTACAAGCTCTCCTTTTTCTCTTTCTCTCTCTGTCTTTTCTCAAGACCATCTCTGGCCTTTTTCATGCTCTCTTTAATCATTCCTGTTTTGTCTATGTAAAAGCAGCATTCTTCTTCAAGGGCTATACACAATCTAGAGCTGTTTACAGTCTTTTCTATTGTAAAAGAGAAAATCAGGTCCAATAAAGTCCTTTGGAATTTTTGGGGATCGCATCAAACAGGGAAACGAGGGATTTCTTCAGATTAGTGATGTCAATCTACAGCTGTTTGATGTCCTTGTCAAAGGCCCATTGGAGGTCTGAGTAGTATAAGTCCAGAGGCCAGCATCAGGATTAGAACTCCTAATAGCAGACATCACAGGTGATTAATTTTTACCTGGAAGAGAAAAAAGAAAGGAATTCTCAGGGAAACTTCTCTTCTCTGGATGACAATTGTTATTCATCTTATTTATAATTGGGCCTGGTTTTGGGGAGGTATCTATTTAATTCATTAATCTTTTTGGTGGCCATTTAGTTGTGCCTTCTGTGGTATTAAACAGTCATATCAATCCTCGGCCCCATATAGGAACTAGGTCCTGGCCATTCCATTTAAGGGTAAAAAGGTCCTTCCACATAGTTGTGGCATAGTTTTTATTGGTCTCAGCAATGCCAGAGGCAATCAGCGGCAGATTTGCTGTGAGCTTTCAGTTTTAGAAAGTTAAGAGTAAACAAGGCATGCTCCTTCCACCCTCAAAGAGTCATAAAGACACTATTTAAAGAAATATAATTCATTATTAATAATCTCTTTTTATCAAAGGACTATTATAAAAACAGCCAACAATTAATCAATCTATATAATATATCAATTAGTGAGAACTTCTACTTTTTGTAAAATTACTCCTCTTTTGTCAATTAATTGTTGAAGGAAATTAAGATTTGCATCTCTCAAGATTATTAAACAGAGACATAAATTCTTTTGTGAAGAGCTTAAAATGAGATCTTAACCAATAAGCATCTCCTGGAAACTTTTGAAAATCGTTTGAAATAAGTAAACTATCTTTCTTTCTTTTTTTCTTTCTTTTTGCCAGACCAATTATCTGTTATTTCTTTTTTATTGGATATTTTACGTATTTACCTTTCACTATTATCTCCTCTTCCTTTCTCCCCCAAAACCCTTTCTCATACCCCTCTTCCAATTTTTATGAGGATGTGCTCCCATCGTTCTCCCAATTCGACCTCCCTGCTCTCACATTCCCCAACACTAGGGATTCAAACTTTCGGGGACCATGGCCCTCCACTTCTACTGTTGCCTAATGAGGCTACCCTCAGTTACCTATACAAGTGGAGCCATGAGTTCCTCCCTTTATGTTCTTAGGCTGGAGTTTTAGCCCCTGGGAGCTCTGGTTGAGTATTTTGCTACTCCTTCTAAAATAAAACCAAAGCACCCACATGTGTCTACGCATTATGTCTTAGGTATTGTGAGCTTTTGGGCTAATATCCACTTATCAGTGAGTGCATGCCATGTATGTTCTTTTGTGATTGGGTTATCTCACTCAGGATGATATTCTCAAGCTCCATCCATTTGCCTAAGAATTTCATGAACTCATTGTTTTTAATAGCTGAGTAGTACTCCATTGTGTAAATACACCACATTTTCTGTATCCATTCCTCTGTTGAAGGACATCTGGGTTCTTTCCAACTTCTGGCTATAATAAATAAGGCTGCTATGAACATAGTGGAGCATGTGTCCCTGTTGTATGTTGAGACATCTTTTGGGTATATGCCCAGGAGTGGTATAGCTGGATCCTCAGGTAATACTATGTTCAATTTTCTGAGGTACTGCCAGACTGATTTCCATAGTGGTTGTACCAGCTTACAATCCCACCAACAATGGAGGAGTGTTCCTCTTTCTCCACATCCTCGCCAGCATCTGCTGTCACCTGTGTTTTCAATCTTAGCCATTCTGACTGGTGTGAGGTGAAATCTCAGTGTTGTTTTCATTTGCATTTCCCTGATGGCTAGGGATGTTGAACACTTCTTTAGGTGCTTCTCAACCATTCGAGATTCTTCAGTTGAGAATTCTTTGTTCAGCTCTGTACCCCATTTTTTAAATAGGCTTATTTGATAGTCTAGAGTCTAATTTCTTCAGTTCTTTGTATACCTTGGATATTAGCCCTCTATCAGTTGTAGGATTGGTAAAGATCTTTTCCCAATCCGTTGGTTGCCACTTTGTCCTATTGACGGTGTCCTTTGCTTTACAGAAGCTTTGCAGTTTTATGAGGTCCCATTTGTCAATTCTTGATCTAAGAGCGCAAGCCATTGGTGTTCTGTTCAGGAACTTGTCCCCTATGCCCATGTGTTCAAGGTTTTCCCTATTTTCTCTTCTATTAGTTTCAATGTAGCTGGTTTTATGTGGAGATCCTTGATCCACTTGGAGTTGAGCTTTGTAAAAGGAGATAAGTATGGATCAATTTGCATTCTTCTACATGCTGACCTCCAGTTAGACCAGCACCATTTGTTGAAAATGCTGTCTTTTTTCCACTGGATGGTTTTAGCTCCTTTGTCGAAGATCAAATGACCATAGGTGTGTGGGTTCATTTCTGGGTCTTCAATTCTATTCCATTGATCTTCCTGCCTGTCTCTGTTCCAATACCATGCAGTTTTTAACACTATTGCTTTGTAGTATAGCTTGAAATCAGGGATGGTAATTCCCCCAGAAGTTCTTTTATCGCTGAGAGTAGTTTTCGCTATCCTGGGTTTTTTTGTTATTCCAAATAAATTTTAGAATTGCTCTTTCTATCTCTATGAAGAATTGAGTAGGAATTTTTATGGGGATTGCACTAAATCTGTAGGTTGCTTTCGGCAAGATGACCATTTTTACTATATTAATCCTGCCAATCCATGAGCATGGGAGATCTTTCCATCTTCTGAGATCTGTTTCGATTTCTTTCTTCAGGGGCTTGAAGTTTTTGTCATACAGGTCTTTTACTTGCTTGGTTAGATTCACACCAAGGTATTTTATATTATTTGTGACTATAGTAAAGGGTGTCACTTCCATAATTTTCTTTCTCAACCAGTTTAATCTTTTGAGTAGAGGAAGGCTACTGATTTGTTTGAATTAATTTTATACCCAGCCACTTTACTAAAGTTGTTTATTAGGTTTAGGAGTTCTCTGGTGGAAGTTTTGAAGTCACTTAAGTATACTATCATATCATCTGCAAATAGTGAAATTTTGACTTCTTCCTTTCCAATTTGTAACCCTTTGACCTCCTTTTGTTGCCTAATTGCTCTGGCTAGGACTTCCAGTACTATATTGAATAGGTAGGGGGAGAATGGGCAGCCTTGTCTAGTCCCTGAATTTAGTGGAATTGCTTCAAGTTTCTCTCCATTTAGTTTGATGTTGGCTACTGGTTTTCTGTATATTGCTTTCACAATGTTTAGATATGAACCTTGAATTCCTGATCTTTTCAAAACTTTTATAATGAAGGGGTGTTGAATTTTGTCAAATGCTTTCTCAGCATCTAGTGAGATGATCATGTGGTTTTTTTCTTTGAGTTTATTAATATAGTGGATTACATTGATGGACTTCCATATATTGAACCAACCCTGCATTCCTGGAATAAAGCCTACTTGATCATGATGGATAATTGTTTTGATGTGTTCTTAGATTCTGTTTGCGAGAATTTTATTGAGTATTTTTGCGTCAATATTCATTAGGGAGATTGGTCTGAAGTTCTCTTTCTTTGTTGGGTCTTTGTGTGGTTTAGGTATGAGCATGATTGTGGCTTCATAGAATGAATTGGGTAGTGTTCCTTCTGTTTCTACTTTGTGAAACAGTTTGAAAAGAATTGGTATTAGGTCTTCCTTGAAGGTCTGATAGAATTCTGCACTGAAACCATCTGTTCCCGGACTTTTTTTGGTGGGTAGACTTTTAATGACTGCTTCTATTTCTTTCAAGGTTATGGGACTGTTTAGATGGTTTATCTGCTCCTGGTTTAACATTGGTAACTGGTACTTGTCTAGAAAGTTGTCCATTTCATTCAGATTATCCAATTTTGTTGAGTATAGGCCTTTGTAGTAGGATCTGATGATTTTTTGGATTTCCTCGGGTTCTGTTGTTATGTCCCCCTTTTCAGTTCTGATTTTATTAATTTGAATACTGTCTCTCTGCCCTCTGATTAGTCTGGCTAAGGGTTTATCTATCTTGTTGATTTTCTCAAAGAACCAGCTCCTGGTTTTATTGATTCTTTGTATAGTTCTTTTTGTTTCTATTTGGTTGATTTCAGCCCTGAGTTTAATTATTTTCTCCAGTCTACTCCTCTTGGGTGCACTTGCTTCTTTTTGTTCTAGAGCTTTCAGGTGTGTTGTCAAACTACTAGTGTATGCCCTCTCCAGTTTCTTTTTGTAAGCACTTAGAGCTATGAGTTTTCCTCTTAGCACTGCTTTCATTGTGTCCCATAGGTTTTGATATGATGTGTCTTCATTTTCATTAAATTCTAAAAAGTCTTTAATTTCTTTCTTTATTTCTTCCCTGACCACATTATCATTGAGTAGAGTATTATTCAATTTCCATGTGAGTGTGGGCTTTTCCTTGTCTTTGTAATTATTGAAAACCAGCCTTAGACCATGGTGATCTGATAGGATGCAGGGGATTATTTTGATTTTTTTATATCTGTTGAGGCCCGTTTTGTGACCAATTATATGGTCTATTTTGGAGAAGGTACCATGAGGTGCTGAAAAAAAGGTATATTCTTTTGTTTTAGGGTGAAATGATCTATAAATATCTGTTAAGTCCATTTGGTTCATAACTTCTGTTAGTTTAACTGTATCTCTGTTTAGTTTCTGTTTCGTTGATCTATCCATTGCTGAGAGTGGAGTATTGAAGTCTCCCACAATTATTGTGTGAGGTGCAATGTGTACTTTGAGCTTTAGTAAGGTTTCTTTTATGAAAGTGGGTGCTCTTGTATTTGGCACATAAATGTTCAGTATTGAGAGTTCATGTTGGTTGACTTTTCCTTTAACAAGTATGAAATGTCCTTCCTTATCCTTTTTGATGACTTTAAGTTGAAAGTTGATTTTATTTGATATTAGAATGGCTACTCCAGCTTGTTTCTTAGGACCATTTGCTTGAAAAATTGTTTTCCAGCCTTTTACTCTAAGGTAGTGTCTGTCTTTGTTACTGAGGTGGGTTTCCTGTATGCAGCAAAATGTTGGGTCCTGTTTGCGTATCCAGCCCGTTAGCCTATGTCTTTTTATTGGGGAATTAAGACCATTGATGTTAAGAGATATTAAAGAGAGGAGATTGTTGCTTTCTGTTATTTTTGTTAACAGTGGAGGCGTTGCTTGTGTGGTTATTTTCTTTTGGGTTTATTGGAAGAGGCTTACTTTCTTGCTCTTTCTGGGGTGTAATTGCCCTCCTTGTATTAGTGCTTTCCTGCTATTATTCTTTGTAGTGCTGGGTTTGTAGAAAGATATTTTGTAAATTTGGTTTTGTCATGAAATATCTTGGTTTCTCCATCTATGGTAATTGAGAGTTTTGCTGGGTATAGTATCCTGGGCTGGCATTTATGTTCTCTTAGGGTCTGTATGACATCTGTCCATGATCTTCTAGCTTTTAGAGTCTCTGGTGAAAAGTCTGGTGTAATTCTGATAGGTCTGCCTTTATATGTTACTTGGCCTTTTTCTCTTACAGCTTTTAAAACTCTTTCTTTGTTATGAGCATTTTGTGTTTTGATTATTATGTAGCGGGAGGTATTTCTTTTTTGGTCTAGTCTATTTGGCGTTCTATAGGCTTCTTGTATGATTATGGGCATCTCATTCTTTAGATTAGGGAAGTTTTCTTCTATAATTTTGTTGAAAATATTTATTAGCCCTTTAAGATGGGAATCCTCACTTTCTTCTATAGCTATTATCCTTAAGTTTGGTCTTCTCATTGTGTCCTGAATTTCCTGGATGTTTTGTGTTAAGAATTTTTTGCATTTTGTGTTTTCTTTGACAGTTGTGTTAATATTTTCTATGGTATCTTCTGCACCTGAGATTCTCTCTTCTATCTCTTGTATTCTGTTGGTGATGCTTGCATCTATGACTCCTGATTTCTTTCCCAGGTTTTCTATATCCCTGGTAGTCTCCCTTTGTAATTTCTTAATTGTCTCTACTTCCATTTTTATGTCCTCGATGGTTTTGTTAAATTCCTTCACCTGTTTGGTTGTGGTCTCTTGTAATTCTTTAAGGGTTTTTTTGTGTTTCTTCTTTAAGGGCTTTCACCTGTTTATCTGTGTTCTCCTCAGTTTCTTTGAGGGAGTTATTTATGTCCTTCTTAAAGTTTTCTATCATCGTCATTAGAAGTGATTTTAGATCTGACTCTTGCTTTCCTGGTGATATAGGTAATTCAGGACTTTCTAAGGTGGGAGAACTAGGTTCTGATGAACCCAAGTACCCTGGGTTGTTGATGCTTGTGTTCTTGCGCCTGCCTTTAGCCATCTGGATCTCCTTGATCTACCTGAGCTGTCTCTGACTGGAGCCTTGTCTTTCCTATTATCTTGGTTATGTCAGAACTGTTTGGGATGAGTGTTGCTGCTGGGGTTAGAGCTTAGATACTGCCCAGGTTGGAGCTCCTGGTAGCCCCGTTTCATTTAGGTTTTGTGAGGTTGGGTGCAGAGCTGCCACTGGTGATCCCGCTCAGTGCTCGGGCCCAGACCCTGATTTTTGGTCCAGATTTTAAAACAATTCCCTTAATCTTCTGAGGAATAGATTCCTAATGAATGGCTTAGTGCTGGCATTCTGCAAACCAGATAATGCAAACCAGATAGAATCAGTAGGCCTCCTAATTGTTTTGAAGATCAATAGAGATCAATAGTGACCTTTAACCTACTGAAACCAGGAGAACTCAGCCAAAGAGGAGCAGAAATGATTCTCAGAAAATAAACATTATCTACACACACACACACACACACACACACACACACAAACTCAGTAATGTATCACATAAAAGTAATGTATCACATAAAAGAGACAAGGAGTTGAAGGAGTCACTTCTCTCCACACTTGAGCTAGATGTCAAGCCCACAACCTATAGAATGAAGAGGGACCTGGAACCCTCTATCACACCATAGAAAGTTTCTACAGAATAGTTATACTGGGCTTTCTCCACAGAGGACTATGCCATTTTCTTCAATTGGTTATACTAAGAAAAGAGAAGTGCTCAAAATTATTCTTTGTCTTGTTTTGTGATGGAGTCTCACATAGCGCAGGCTAACCTTGAACTTCTAGCCAGGATAACCTTGTGCCTATACCTCCTGAACATGGAATGACACTCTTGGCCACCTCATACAGTTTTATGGTTAAAAATGTGGCTTTTGAAGAAGGAGGGTAGATGGAATACAACTGATGTGTTCAATTTTTCTCATAAAATTGGAACCAACATTATATACTAAGTTTAAGTCATTGAAAAATTAGTTTCCCTGTAAACTCCTTTCTCTCATCTAGTCCTCCAGTAGCTACTCCACTGAGGAAAATAACACTCTCTCGTACAGCAGCCCTTAACGGTTGGTAGTTCCTCAAGAAAAGGTGGAGCCTGTGGACTCTTTCAGACTCTTGATAGACATTGATGGCTAGAATGTACCAGATTACAAACTTTAAAAGAAGGCGATTGAAATAATGATCAAGTAAATTTTTAAAAGCTATTTAGCAATACATGCTGAAAATACTGGTAAATTTTCCTTAGTTTCCTTAGTTGTTGTTCTAGGAACTTTTTATAGCATTATAGTTGGAGAAGTGTGCAACAGTTTGTGCACAGGGAGCTTTATGCACAGCAGAACTATTTACCATCATAAAGACAATCTGAATTCCTGATTGGCTTAATAAATTATGCTTCAGTGAAATCATATTTTACATGATATGGAGTGACATAAAGACAGCCTTAGAAATCAAATTGCAGGATAAAAACACAAGTCTTTTCATTTTTATCTAAGTGTAAATTTTTAAATAAATTGTGTACTTTATTATTTCATGAGTGATACAACAATATTTAATGGTTGTGGAGGGGAGTGAAACTCTGCATGATCATTATTTTCTGTATATTTTTCTGTGTTTTAAGATATTCTATAGGGTGTAAATTTTGTCTTAATATTAAGACCACTAATATTAGGAAAATGCAGTATAAAGAATGAGTTGTGCTTGACTCTGCTTTTCTCTGTCACTTGGACACCTTATACAAACGGAGTGAGGAGGAGAGACAAGGACAATCTGCCCGGGTGCTGCAAATGAGACTCCCATGGCAGCTCACAGCTAGACAGTGCTACAAGTTGAACGTTGTAAATTAGCCTATGGAATGTTAGGTCTGTTGTCAATTATACAAAACATCTTGTCGTTTCTAAGGTCATGAAGCAATGGACGACGTGCTCCCTACAGAGACAAAGGCGAAGGTCAAGTTCAAGGAGGAGAGGAGGTCGGTGTCGCCCTAGGGGTGAATCTGTGAGGGACCTACTAGGTGTGGGACCCTGGACCTACTAGGTGTAGGACCCCCCAGGGCACATGGGCTCATTGTCAGGAAACCCTATTTTGTGGACTCACAATAATAAAGTCTACATTATTTTAACCCAACTCTGAGTCCTCTGAGTAACTAGTACATGCTTTTATGGTATTTTAAAATAATAAGATTGTTATAAAAACATCCATCTTTCCTTTACACATTTAGAAAGGAATAAGACTCATGTGATTTATATCAGCTATTTATAAGCTATGAATCACTGAACCAGTAGTAAAGTTTTAAAGCTTTTCTCACTGATACACTAGAATGGTAAACGGACAGGCCAGCTGTCCAGATTAGAAACTGATACATAGTTAGATGCGTGACACATTGTAGCTATGAAACTACTTCTTCTGTGCCTTTTCTGGATGGCCTTTGCTGACTCCACAGTCTAAATCTGTTAACCTTAAGGGGACTCTGCAACCTCTATGTCCAGCAGGGTGACAATGTACAGGAAACAAAGAGACAGTTCAGTTCAACACAAGCCACATAGCCGGTGTCAGCTCAAACTTGAGGAGTGATTTATGTTAGACATACTTAAGCACAGCACAGTTTGGTGAAAACTTTTATGATAACAGTTAACCCAGTCCTGTGTGCACAATAAAGCAACTATAAATCCTTTTATGGATCAAAACAAGCTAAATAGAGATTGGCCATGACAGCATTGGACCTCTCTGTAAAGTACATGTGACACCTTCCACAAAGATACGTTCCATAGCTTGACTACATGTGACAGCTTCCATCAAGATAGGTTTTATAGACTGAGAAAAGCAAGCTCATGGTCGGATCTTAGGAAGTGTCTGGTGTGGTCTCTACAACACACTCAGTACAAAGGTCACCAGGTTAGGAAACATGTCCACCCCTAGCCTTCTGGATAGCATGTATTGCATCCCTTCCCTTAAAGAAACTATCCAAGATTCCCCGTGTGCTTATCAGTGACCCTCCCATGTTAGCCCAGGGTTCCTCCTCGAATCTTCCTCATCTCCTCATGCTTTTCTCATTCTTTCCTGTACCAGGAAAAATATATTATGTCCACTTCATTCAGAGTGACTAATAAATAGTAAACATTTAATAAATATTTGCTAAATTGCACATAGCAGGGTGTTTCAGATAGAATTATGCACTATATGTTGAGAGTTGCTAGTGAATTTCCATCTGATATACTTCAGTTTTCATAATTTGTAGATAATTTTATGATAATACTAAAACAATGGAAGGTGTTAGAAATTAGGCCCAAACCTCCTGTTTAACACTGTAAATGCCAACTCTGTCTCCACAAAACTCACAGTTAATGAACCATGAGGAGTCTGAATTAACCTCAGATAGAAACAGTCTCCTCAGATTCTGACTGCCTGACAATCAGCCACGTTGAGCTAAGCCAACCTTAACACTTGCTAAGAAAAATACCAAGTGAATCACTATTTACTCAGGTCTTTCATAAAGCACAGAATTATCAAATCCTCTCCCCCTCAACAAGCAAACTTTCAACTGGAATCTGACCTAAAATTAAACAGGGTGACATATAAATACCAGGTAAAATGATGTGCATATGTAAGACATGTGTGCTTACCAAATAAAGTATAAACATGAACCAAGATAAAGATCCATGTACATATACCAAATGCAAGTATGTGTCTAAGTTATAAATTTGTCAACATGTTACCAAAGACAGATATGAAACAAGGTTAAGTAGGAATGCCTTTTGCACATGCTACTTTAAAAATAAACGCAGTGATTAATATATGTGACTGTTATCAGAGGAAACATTATATATTAGGTTGAAAATTTTGTATCAATACTTTATTTCAATGTTTACACAGCTACTACAAGGATGAGAGGGCATGGTTCCTGGAGAGAAACCCTGAGAAGCTCCCGATGATGATTCGGAAGATATTTGTGTTTGCATTCACATGGGCATTTGGAGGGATTTTAAAGCGTGAAGACCAACATGAAGAAGACGTGCTATTTCATTCAACTTTTGAACATGACTCCCCTGCAGAAGTAAACTATAATTTTGACAACTTTGTCCGAGAAGTATTTGAAGATGATTCAGAAAGAGGTCGGTGGATTGGCTTGTCTACTGATTATAAACTAAATTGTGTTAAAAGTGTAAAATCTAAATTATACAGAGAATCTCAAGCTGATGGACAGTGTGTTCGGTGGGTAAAGAATGTTAAGTTCTTTGTGGCTAGAAATATCAAAAGGCTTCAGATTAACCAGGAAAACATATAAATCAGTATATTTGAAACAAACAGAATGCTAAAAATAAATTCCTAAATGTATGTGATACAAATACAAAACAAGGCAGAGGAGCAACAAAGTAAAATAGAAGCCAAGGAATTAAAGATCCAAGAGCACTATATGTAAAATAATAGCGACCTACAAGGACTGGAGAAATGGGTCAGAGAATTTGCTGTGTAACCATAAGTACATGAGTTCGAATCCCCAGCACCCAGTAAAAAAGCCAGGCATGACTGCATGTGTCTACAACCCCAGTATTGGGGTAGGGAGATGGAACCACTCTGAGACCAACGGACCTAGCCAAATGGTAAGTTTATGGTTCAGGGAGAGCCATGCTGTCTCAAGGCAGAACAGTAGAATGTAACAGAAGACACTTGATTTCCTACTCTGGCCAAGGTGCATCTGTGTACACACATACATGTACCACACACAGGACTCACAAACCAATTTTATGAATTTAACATCATAGTTTTACCAAGAAAATCTGTAAGAATTCTGAGACAAAACTAACAACAATAAAATCATAGTAATGTGAGCTGCTGTGACTCATGTAATCCCAGAGCCTGGAGGTTGGAAGCAGGAAGATCAGGAGTTTGAGTCAAGCCTGGGCTACATAAGACCTTGTGTCAAAAAGAAAAGAAAGGAGAGGAAAAGAAAGGAGGGGAAGGGAGGGAAAGGGAAGGGAGGGGAGGGGAGGAGAGGAGAGGAGAGGAGAGGAGAGGAGAGGAGAGGAGAGGAGAGGAAAAAGGAAACTTCTGTGTTTGGGTTTGACAAGAGCCAGTATGTTACTGGAATTTACTAGTATCCAAATACACAATAGTAGTAAGCACTTTGGGATAAGATCTCTTAGGACATTTGATCACAATTTACCCTCTTCTACATGTGAAAAATGATTAAAAGTTAATAAACGTTTGCTTTTGTACAAGCTGATACTAGGAGGAAACGGCCTGCGTGCTTGATAAAGTTTATGACATCAGCGGACAGCTGTGTCACAAAACCTTACCTTCCAGGCAGCATTCCTGATGCTGTTCAGACAGTTTCTTACTAGATTCTTGTGTTTGTTGTTTTCAGACACTGGCATCAACTTACCTGGTAGCGAACGGTCTATGTTTGGGTATTTTGTGGACTTACAGCAGTGCGAGTTTATGCCTTGGTCAGATTTAGTTCCTAATGCTCAGACCCTAATTCAAAAAGGTAAGTATCATTGCTTTTTAAAAGGCTTTTAACATCTCTAAAATTCTGGAGGTATGTTTATCATAAAAATAGATACATTCTTAACATTGAGGATTACTATATTCTAATGTATATCTTTGTAGACACAGTTTTATTCATATTTATAAAAGGTGCCTTTAAATCATCTATGAACATTACTTTAAAAGAAATGTGTAGTAGGGGCTGGAAATATATCTCTGAGATTAAGAACACTGACTGCTTTTCCAGAGGGCCTAGTTTCTTTTCCCAGCACACACATTGCAACTCATAGTATCTGTAACTCAAGACTCTGATACCTCCCCCGCTGAGCACCAGGCATGCACCATGCAGGCAAAACACCAATAGATATAAAATACATTTTAAAAAAGAAAACTATATAGCTTATTTAGATACATTGTAAAACTATAGTATATGGAGTCTCACCAATAACAGTGTCTACTGGTTTAACTAGCTGTGGTCACTAAACAATAATGGAAAATACCTCTTCAAAACTAAGAAATGCACACACATAAAACTGTATACTTTGTTGTAAATGAAACCAATTGATTTCTAAAAAAATACGGTGGACATTGTGGGTCAGCATCCAAAATTCCAGCACTGGAGGCTGAGACAGGATAACCATAGTTTGAGTCTAATCTGGAGCTGGCCGATAGCCCCATCTCAAAAGAGCAACAGCAGCAGCAACAACAAAGTAGAAAATGATAGTTTAGTTTTTATAGCACAAGTATCCATCTACTTACTCTAAGTTGTTTTCATTCGCAACCTGCTTCTGCGTGCCACAGAATGTCGGTAAAAATGGCTGGGGAACCTCAGGGTTCCTCACGCCAGGCTGTGGGTAATATGGCTGGGAAACACAGAGTTTCTCCATGTTGGAAGTTAGTTGGCTGGGAATGCTCTGAGTTCCTCCAGGGGGGAGTTAGGCCTGGCTGCTGTGACTCTACGGTGACTCTACTGTTCCTCACGGCACAGCCCCAACACATGAGAAAGTCCTTGGGTTTCCAAAATGGGTTTATTGGCATGAGGGATGGTGGATGGATCTGGATACACCCCCCCAAAACCCAGGGCAGACCTGAGTTAAATAGGGAGGGAAAGAGGGGAGAGGGGCTAGGGAGGAATGCTTATTTGGCTCTACCCTCTGGCCTTCAGGTACCTCATTAGTATGTAAATCTCTCTAGGGCCTGAGGCCTGTTTATTATGCCCTCCACCTGTGTCCTATGTGACTGAAGGGTGCAGGTTGAATGGAGATTAGACCTCTTGTCAGGAGCCTGGGTTCTAGGGTCTTGGCCAAACTCTCAACCCAAGAACCAGAATACCCTTCCACAGCCCCTACAAATGCAGACCTGTGAGGTAGTTCAGTGGATAAAGGCCACCAAACCTGGTGACCCGAGTTTGATCCCTGGTATCCACAAGGTTGAAAGAAGCTATTTCCACAGGGTGCTCTGAGCTCTTTTACTTGCTGTGGCATGTATATGACCACACACACTAAAGTATAGTTTTTTAATGTTTTTAAACGTTAGACCATGATGGTCTCTGTCCAACACAGAAGACAGGAAAACTGTAGAGTTCACTGTGGCTGGGGAGAAAAGGATGCTGAAGCAGCTGATGGGACTGGCCTGCAAGGAATGCATATAGAAGTTTAGCATCGCCAGGCTCAGTTACAGCCAAGGCTACATCGTCGGATACCACAGACCTCCTAGTAACACTGTTGAGAAGGAGAGATAAAGGTGTTCATTGAAATCCACCTTACGGCCCAAGGCAATCTGTACTTTGTCTTCAAATAAAAAGTCAGGTTGAAAATACTTGGAAAGAGGTCCAAGGTGTAAACTTTGACAAGATCAGGGCTGGGGACTTGGTCAGAAGAGCACTGGCTGCTCTTGCAGAGGACCCAGCCTCAACTCCTAGAGTTCACATGATGGCTGACAACCAACTGTAACTGCAGTCCAGGGCGTCCAGGTTCTCCTCTGGTATCTATGCACAGTGCAGACACACCTGCAGGCAAGACACTGGATACCCGCAAAATAAAAAATATGTGGCACAGTCAATTTAAGGAAGAATTGAACAGACCTTTTAAAGGTTTTGGGTGTGTGTGTGTGTGTGTGTGTGTGTGTGTGTGTGTGTGTGTGTGTG
>JANHMN010000015.1:68158761-68169323 GCA_030674055.1 Rhabdomys pumilio
CACACACACACACACACACACACACACACACACACACACACACACACACAGTGTTGTTTTATGAAAATCCCCAGATATGTCTCTAACACTAATGAAAGCAACTTGCTTTTAAGATTTTCATTCCTTGCTCAAAGATGTCTGAGAGCAAAACTTAAGCTATGAGGGAAACTATCAAGTCTTGGTTCCTCTGTCCACGACTCAGGGCCTCAGCTCAGCATTGCTGCTCCCTCTCCAGAGCCTGCAGAGCTGCCCACTGAAGTTGCCCAGACTCCTCTCTCTCTACCCCTTTGACCTTTAGCTTCTTTGGTGTCTTAGGCCTTCCTTGTTTTTAGCTTCTTTGGGTCTGTGGGAAGTATCATGGGTATCCTGTACTTTATGGCTAATATCCACTTACAAGTGAGTACATACCATGTGTGTCCTTTTGAGACTGGGTTACCTCACTCGGGAAGATATTCTCAAGACCCACCCATTTGCCTGCAAAATCCATGCTGTCTTAGTTTTTAATAGCTGAGTAATATTCCATTGTGTAGCACAATTTCAGCATGTGCTATCACTCGAGCTTTTGATCTAAGCCATACTGACAGGCGTAAGATGGATCCTCAGAGTTGTTTTGATTCACATTTCCCTGATGACTAAGAATTTTGGACATTTCTTTAAGTGCTTCCCAGTCATTTGAGATTCCTCTGTTGAGAATCCTCTGTTTAGCTCTGAGCCACATTTTTTAATTGGGTTATTTGGGTTTAACGTCTTGAGTGCTTTATAAATTCTGGCTGTTAGCCCTCTGTCAGGTGTAGGGTTGGTGACGATCATTTTGAATTGTTTCTAATACATAGTGATACATCTAAGCTATTACGAGACAGAAAAATACTCTTACATCTACATTTTAAAGATTTATTTATTAAATGTATATGGGTGTCTTGTCTGTATGTATGTCTTCACTCCACAAGAGGGCATCAGATCCTATAAAACTATAGATATAGACAGATTTGAGGGCCTGTTTAGGTGCTAGGAATTAACCCAGAATCTCAGAAGAGGTGTCAGTGTTTTTAACCACTGAGCCATCTCTCTAACTCCCTTACATTTTAAATACAGGCAGGGAATTTAGTGAAAATAGCATGAATGTTAAGAGAGTGATTTGAATCTATAGGTTTATTAGACTTCTAACACTGTACCATGCTGCCCTGGGACTGTGAAATATTCAACATGCTGGAAACCATTCCTCGTTGGTGTTCATTGCACTCTCTCCACCATCAAGATGCCCTAGTGTTGACCTTAGTGTCCATGCCTGCATGTATGCCAGAAATCTGAGTGTGCACCCATGTATTTCAACCAGAATACAGCTTATTTTCCACAACCTCTGCCTTCACAGCTGCAGGTCCCCTTGTAAGACTCTGGTAAGCCTTAGCTTACCACTGACCCCCTGAGTGAACCACGCAGAGCCGGGAATTGCTGCAAAATGCAAGAGGAATTTGTTGTTCCAATACACTGGGGTCCTTCTACACTGAAGGTGAAGTGGCGACCACGCACAGCTCACTCAGGGAGCTTTTTATACGGTATTCAGGGCAGCAGCCATCAGGCACAATGTGATTGGCAGAACAGTGTGACTTTTTAAATTGATTGGTCTTTAGGGAATGAGGTGACAAGGACTTCCCTTGCCTGTAGGTGGCCGTCAGTCCTGCAGAATGTGTCGCCACCCACAGGTTGGTCTCACACACACACACACACACACACACACACACACACACACACACCCCGTGGTCTAAGGAATAATAATCAGCCTCTCCCTTCCTGAGGGACAAGTGTTCCATGACCTTTCCACAGTTCCTGAGCTGACCTATTCAACCTCCTGTGGCTCACCCCTGGCCATTGTTCAAGACTCAGGTCATGGTCATCACACTAAGTGACATAATGCAGGCTCAGAAAGACCATTCCCACTATGAGCAAAGTCTAAAGAGGTCCACCACTCAGAAGCAGGTCACAGGAAGAACGGGACAATGGTACCTCTCTTACACAGGATGGAGATGCCGTGAGAACTGTTGGATACAATGATGCATATCTGAGGTAGCAAGTGTGCTTTATTTAGTTATTATCTCACGTTGTAATTACCTTGTATTCCCTACATATATGAAACTACACTTTACCAGTTTACAGTGGCACTGGATCTTTTTTTTTTTTTTTTTTTTTTTTTTTGGTTTTTTTGGAGACAGGGTTTTTCTGTGTAGTCCTGGCTGTCCTGGAACTCACTCTGTAGACCAGGTTGGCCTCGAACTCAGAAATCCACCTGCCTCTGCCTCCCAAGTGCTGGGATTAAAGGTGTGCGCCACCACTGCCCAGCTGGATCATTTTTTAAATTCAGTGCATACTTTTGATATTTTGGTATTTCTAGCCAGTGCCAGCCTCCGTCTAGATTCTTCTTTGGATGTTACAAGACTGTTGGACTTTCTATCACAGACCTATCTTAGCTCTTTCCAATCTACATGCTTCATGAGAACAGAATCACTGATTTATTTCTTGATAAGCCTCTGGAATTTAGCCTAATATAAGCATGCAATAAATATTTCTAGGTTGAATGAGTAAAGAAGGAATGGAGGCATGGGGCTGAGCAGCTGGCTCAGCAGATGAGTTTTGGTCCTGCAAACCTGACAACCTGAGTTCTAGCCCCAGACCCACATAAAGATGGAAGGGGAGAAACCTGCCCCAACAAGTCATCCTCTGACGTCCACATGTGCCCACACACATGTAGTAAGTTTTGCTTTAAAAAGAATGGATGAAGGGATAGACTAACAAAATGAAAATCAGAAGAGAGCTCATTACTCCTGCCTGGGAGGACTCCTGAGGACTCCTGAGGACTCCTAGCCATCCTGTAAGGGCCACACACAGGTCTGCTTTCACCTCTCACCACAGTGAAGAGCAGACACAAAGGCAGTGACCAGCTCATGAGGGACCAGCTCATGGGAACCAGGTTTCCATAGCAGCTGTCAGCCTGTGGGTGTCTGAGGCAGCTATAATTCCCCAAATTAATGACCACATCAAACTGTCTTTATGAACACAGAGACATGAATTATTACCATATTACCATGAGCCTTACTCAGCTGCATTTCTGAGAGAATGAAATATGACTCTAATTAAACAGGGGCTCAATGCATGAGGTGCTGACTTAAGAGCTTGATGCATGAATCCTTTAATCTTTGTTCATAACACCTATGCGATGGAGGCCCTGTCATTATCCTCACTTGACCAATGGTGTAGAGCACAGTAAGGCTATACACAATTACCCTGCTGGTCAAGTGATGTCACAGTTCAAACACAGGATGTCTGGTGTCATATAGTCTCTAGCCATCACCGACTAAGCAAGTGACTTCTGAGTGTCCATCAGGAACTTCCAGATCTAGACACCAAGGGAGGCACATGCTAAGGACTACTGGAACAGGTGGAGACTGCCCACGGCCACCTTAAACCAGAAGCTGCAGGAGAGCATGCTGGTGTTCTGCCAACCTGTGTATATAGCCGTGCAGTGAATAAAGGAGGAAAGAGTCATCCATTCTGGCTGGTTTTAGAGAAGGGGACAACAATGAGACTCAAATAGGAGAGAGTTTGTGGCCTCCGTATGAAAGAGAATCAAAAGCATGCAAAGAAGAAGGCACCTGTGCAAAGCCACAGCCTGGGATGGTAACTGGCAGTCAGTGAGGGAGAGTCCTCCCAGATTGTCGGTGGAGCTGCAGGGCACCTGACTCTGACCACAGAGCTCTCAGCCCAAGTCCAGAACACTGAGGAGAGTTCACAGGCACAGCTGCATTTCAGTATTCTTGGTCCCTTTGTAACAGTGTATTTTATTGAAGCATTCTTTAATGCTATTTTGGGTAGGGGGCTACAAGTCTCGCTGCTCAAAGGAACACACACAAGCATACACACACACAAATGGGTTAAGAGCCTGAGTCCAAGGTTCCACTGCCAGAAGCTTCTATAAAAGATTGTGGTTTTAGTAAGATAGGATTTCAATGTAAAGACAGTGGAGTTTGAATAGCAATTGAATACTCATTGAATCCTTATTTTTCAATAGATTAACTGGAGTCATGAGAGTCTGATGAACAACCCAGTTGTATTTGTGGACTTTATGGATATCAATAAGCCTCACCGAAAAAGGATTTACCAGAACACTAATAATTATGATAAACTTCTCAGCATCCTTACCGAATTCCAGCAGAATTTGGGTTCAGCATCTCTGGAGGTAAAGACATATCCCATGAAAGCCTGAAGAACGTTAAGCATTCCTGTGTCCACTTGTATGCATGTATGTAAATACAGAACACATATTTTTAAAGTGTGTGTGTCTGAGGTGGGGAAGGGGGAACATTGGAAGTACAGTTCTTTGTGCGTCTAGCTGTGCTTTTTGTCTCAGTGGTATCTAACTCCAAGGACAGGGCGCACAGCTGAGGCTGTAGGGAACTAAATGGAGTTAATGGAGTTAAGAATGCAAGAGAGTGGAACAATAGGCCCAGAGACTCACAATGGCAGCGGCTCTTTTCTTCTGAGCAATTTCCTGAGCTTCATCTCCCTATCCACTGTAGGGCAGTGGGCTGTGAGAAGCAGCTGGGTGCTTGGTTGAGCATGAGTTTCAAACCCCGGAACCTTTATCTGGACGGCAGGAGTTCAGCTCTGCTCCCAGGCCCTGGTTCTTTTCACTTAGCTTCAGTCCTCCAACAACCCCTCCCACAGAGAGGTTTATGACCATCAGTCACGAGGAATGGTCCCTCAGGCTCTCCCACATGCAGATGAGGTATCTCCAAGCTCTCAGGTCAAGCCAATAGACATCATCTGCTGTCAGACCCTAACCCACCCCAAAACTGTATATAAGGGCTCTATTTAGGGGAAGTAAAGGCGTGCTCAAGAATCATCCTGGTGTCCGAGAGTTTTTGTCACAAGAGCTGTAACACTTGAGGGGGGGGGTGTCTGCTCTCCGGAACCTGCCTGGGACACCAAGCTGCCTCCTTGTCAGCTAGCCAGCTCCTTATTGGCTCAGCCTGGGCCTGGACCAGCTCAGCACAGAGAGGCAGGTGCAGCACCTGGGAGAGACTGGTCAGCGACAGCGACGACGACGGTGAGCAGGCAGAGGCAGCAGCAGGGGCAGGCAATCTCCCCTCCTGCTCACACTCTGTGTCCTTTGGCCTCGACCTCCTGCATCAGGCTGGGCTGAAGACCTACAGACAGTGGAGACACAAGCCGGAGGCAGCGCAGAGACAGTAGCGAGTCCTCCCTGCTCTCACTCTGTCCCCAGTCGGGAGATCGTTGTGGGACACCCTCCAGAACAAGGGACCCACAATCCACTGTCAACTCGAGCAATAGAAGAGCAACCCAAAACCCATTCCCCTGTTCTTTGTCCTGTTCTTCAACCCCAGGTCAGCTCACTAGAATGTTAACCAAAGGGTGAGTGATGTCTCGTGAAAAAATGTGTTGTCTCTAAATGTCGATGGAAACTAGCAGTTAGCTGGCTCTAGGTGGCCATGCTACTAAAAAGAGTTGCTCTCATTCCCGTTTCCTTGTACATAAAACCTCAGTGCATGCCTGACTTTTCTATACCTGTAACTCGTTCATTTGCTATATTTCTTTTGCCAGATGTCTCATTCAGTTGTATTCTTCAAGGAAGCTATAGAACACATTACCAGAACTACCAGGGTCCTTCGACAGCCAGGGAGCCACATGTTACTGGTAGGAATTTAAGTTCTTCAAATGTTTTTAAGGTTGCAAAATGATAATTTAGAAAGTCCAGTAAAATCAACATACAGAAGCTGTATTCGTCTGTAAATTATGAAAAATCCCAGTCATTGAATCATAGAGCAGGATCTTAGTCTTCACTGTCTGGAAAAAAAGTGCTGGCACGTGGTCATGTTGTTTGTTTGACTAAAGCATGTGCTCAGCGCCACGTGTACTATATCCTAGCAGTGACCTGCCATCCACACAGGTGGGTTCTGACTCCACAGACAGTACACCAGCGTGGGTATTGATTTAGAAATAAGAGCCATTGCACAGATATGTGTTTCTTAAGAGAATAAGCAACAGCTAACTTAAACTTCCAAAGACTTAGAAGAGAGAAAAGGTTTTGGAAAGCCAAATAAATCCACAGTATTAGGCCAGCAAGATAGCTCAGTGGGTAAAGGTGCTTGCTGCTAAGCCTGATGATCTGAGTGTGATCTGGGAACTCACCATGGTAGAAGGAAAACTTACTCCTACAAAATTATCTTCTGACCTCTATACTCGTGTGTTTGTTCATGCGTGCGTGCATACACAAACACACACACACACACATACACACACACACACACACATACACACACACACACAATAAATGTAATAAAACAATTTTAATCCATAATATTTAGCCAATGATATAAACATATTATTTAATCTGTTATTTATGGGTACCATTTATTTATATTTTATTTATAACAGTTTTTCTAAAGAGGACTTTATCTTGCATGCAGAACAACTAGATTTTTACTTAATCTTTTTTACAACAAAATTAAAAGGAAATTTTAGAATGAGAAGGTAGAATCAAGAGAAACACAGTACAAAATCAATCTGTGCCCCGCTCAGCTGCTGTCTGACTAGCCTTCCCTCCTATGAAGGGCATCACGGGCATCACGTGAGGCTTCAGTCTCTTCAGTCTGGGACTCCAGCCTGTTGGACAATGCTGCCCATGAGGGTTGGTCTTCCCAAATTAATTAGCCTAATCTAGAAATCCTCACAGATACGGCAACATTTGTCTCCAAGGTGACTATAGAACTGACAAATTAGAAAGTACCTTGAAAAATAAAGAAAGCAATTACAGTACATGCCTAAAGGAAAATCTATAGGAAATCTATAGGTGTAAGTGCTTATACCTAAAAAGAGGAAGCTTCGGATCAATAGCCTAGACTACAAAAAGGGAACTACAAGAACAAAAAGGAGTCGAACCCAAGGCAGGAGACGATGATGGAGTAGAACGGAGGCGGCAGGAAAACAAGTGAGGTTCTTAATAAACCTGAAGTTGATTCTTCAGAGGATCAAGGAAATCCCCTGAGACGGAGACTCGTGCTATTAAAACCAGCAGTCAAGTGAGTACTGCCGGTACAGTGATAGGAGAGTCCCAGGGAAACAATCAGTTAGATCTCTTACATGAATGGGGGTTTTTCTACGTAAAGATTGTCTCAGCTTCTTTTCCTGACGCTGTGATGAGATACCCTGACAAAAGCAACTTCAAGGAGAATTGCAGTTCAGGGATAGCTCATCACGGCAGAGACTTCAAGGCGGCAGGAGCCTGAAGCAGTGGGTCACATGACATCCACACTCAGAAGAAGAAAATAATGCTCCCTGTTCCATTTCCTTTGTCCATTTACACAGGCCAGGATCTCAGTCAGATGAGTTTTCTTCATCAAGTAATGTAACCAGGAGAATTCCCTCACAAGCTTGCCCAGGGCCGGTCCCCCACATGACTCTAGGTCTTGCCAACTTGAGAATTAACACACATCACAGACACTAACAAAATATTGAAGAACTTGAAAGTCTTAGTGGATCTGTCACAAAGAAAGAAATCTAACTAGAAATTCTGAAACTTCCCACAAGAAAATCTCAAAGCCAAGTAGCTTCACTGGGGAACTCTGACAACTGTTTAAGGGAGAATTTATCCCAACGTCTCACAGCCTTTTTGAGAAAATAGAGGGATTGATTCCCAACTTCTCTTTCTGTCTAGAAATACCAATACCAAGGCTGGACAAAGACTCCCGTCCATTTTGAGTAGCTATAGCAAAATATTTGCGTCTGGGAAACATAAAGCTACATGAACTTATTTAACTCATAATTCTAGATTCAGAAGAGGCTAAACAGCATGCCAGAGAGTTGGGCAATAGAGGGTGGATTCAGAGTGGAAAAAAATGCAAGTGTCTTTATTCATAATTCTACATAATCTTACTTGAAGAAAGTCACAAGGGCAAGCATCCCAGTGGAAAATGAACAGATACTTCACAAGACCTCAAGACAACATACTCAGAATCAATTCTCATTGAGGAAACCAACCTGTGATAATACCAGCATCTGGGCATCAAGTGAACCAGTTTCCTAAGGAGCAGTCACAACAATTACCACGTGGAGACAGACCAACAGGAGCTTCCTGCTGGTAGGGATGCAAATGGCACAGTTACTTTTGAGAGATGGTTTGGCAGTGTCTTTCAAAGCTAAACATAGTCTGGACATATGACCCAACAAGCATGCTAGAAATATACTAGAAATTTTATAGCCACACACAATCTTGCACATGAATGATAAAAACAACTTTACTCATAATAGTCAAAGCCTAAAAGTTACCAAGACGAATCACAACAAGCAGGTGATAACTTGTACTGTAGAATATTATTCAGAGGTAAGTAAGCCAAGACTGGACAGGGCTGTGTCAGTAAAGCATATGCTGCAGAAGTCTAAGGAATTTGATCCTTAGCACCCATGTAAAATGCTGAACATGTAGACATGTGCTTGTGACCCCAGTCATGGAGAGGAACAGACAGGAGACTCCCTGGGCCTTGCTGACTAGTCAGGCTATCCAGATCAGCAACTCCCAGTCCTCAGTAAAAGAATCTGTCTCAAAAATGAAGGTGGATGGCTCCTGAGGAGGACCCGAGCCAGACCCATGGCCTCCACATGTAAGCACAGGGGCCTGTCCACTCACATACAGCCATGAATACACACCAACACCCACCCAACCATCCCAACACACAAGCTACGAAGCTGGAAAAGGATGTGGCAATTCATAAAAGCATATTACTGAGAGAGATTAGATAATGTGGAATATTACATACTTACATGATTCCAATTCCATTACAATTCAGTTGCATAGCCATCGCTAATGGAAGCAGAGAAGCTCATAAAGCCGTCTTCCATTTCTAGTCCTGATCTCCATGTGTTGCCTGCCTAGGGTCTTTTAATACTTGTGCAACTTGGGATACTAGATTGATGGAAATTTTTCTTATGAATCATTTATACCTTCTCCCAGAAGAACTGCTTCTAGGTGTTCTCAGGAAAGTCCTGAGCCTATTACCCTCCCCTCCCCTCACTGTTAAGGAGGTAGCCTTATGTGGCCTTACTTGGAGGTCTTCCTTTCACCCTCAAGGTTGTGAATCAAATAAAGACACCAGAGATCTCCTTATGAGGGTCTGACTTCAAGATACTCTTAGAACATCCATCTCAGTCCCTATATTTACTCAGGAACAAGATAATCAGAACAAAATAAACTTTAAAAAGTAAGTGAGAGTTGCTGGCTAGAGATGAGGTTATAAGCCTCTTCTTACACTTGGGCAATTGCGTGGCATATAAGACTGGGGCTTCATATGGCACGTCCCTCAAGGAAAAGATACAGCAGCAAACTGAGACTGTCTGGAGTTACCTCTGCCCACACAGGGACTTACACTTACAAAGAACAGTGTGGAAAAATGATACAAGAACAAAATCCTAAGACCTCTCCCTTTTTAGAAAAAGTTAGCTCATATGGGGCCACTGAGGTGTATGACCAAGGAACAAAAGAATACCAGCATTAGGCATATAAATATATTCTTCAAAGATACAAAATACAAACATTGTATTGTGGCAGAAATTGAATAATACCCACAGCAGCTTTGGCCTGGAGATTTTTCTTGGACCTAATGACAATTAGCACTCTAACCATTAAAAGTTGATAATACACTGCTTGGGACATGACAGTCTGTCTAGGCTGGCTTGAAGAGCTTTCTTTCTGTCTATAGCCCTTGAAACCACAAGATTCTGAAATATTGGGTTATGGGGCTGATGAGAGAAAATGATGTAAAGGATAACTCTGTTCTGTCATATCTATCAATGATGACTGAACTTATAATCAAGAAGTTAAAACAAGTATCCAGGAAATTATACTATCTATGTTTTGGAACATGAAACTATCCCTGCCTACTGAGTTCTGTATAAACAAAGCAGCACTCTGACTGCCAGGCAGTCGGGATACAAGAGTCCCCTGACCTCTGTGCCTGGCCCACTCCTTCATCACTGACTGCTCGTCTCCTCTGTGGGACCTGACCATTGGCAGGGCTGACAGCCGGTGTCTAGGAGCCTGTGGAGGAGACAGAACTATAGGGATATCAGGAGTCAGTGGTTGGTTGCCAAGCGCTTGCTCAAGAGGGAAGGTCCAACAGTTTTTAATGTGATGGAATTGTGTGTGAGTCATGAATTCACTATACTGTATATGCCATCAAAACCACAGAGCATCACAGCTAAAGCCTGAACCTCAGTGTTAGCGGTTTTGATCTTTTAAGACAGAGTCTTACACATCCCAGGTCAGCCTTGAACACCCTTTGTAGCCTCGCTTGACATTGAACTTACGATCCTCCTTCCTCTGCCTCCCAAGTTCTGGGGTTTCAGGAGTATGCCACCTTGCTCTAGTGTGCCCAGAGCTTGGTGCTTGTCAAGTAAGTAGTTGACACACTACATCCTCAGCTCAGTGTTCACAAACGTGCGTGTAAGGTGACGTCATGACTACATCCTCAGCTCAGTGTTCACAAGCGTGCGTGTAA
>JANHMN010000015.1:68169333-68192550 GCA_030674055.1 Rhabdomys pumilio
ACGTCATGACTACACCCTCAGCTCAGTGTTCACAAACGTGTGTGTAAGGTAACGTCATCATTGCTGAAGAACATTGTTGCCTAAAATACCTACCTAGTGTCTTACGGATGACGCATCAGATATAAATAATGATACACTATTTGTTTATTAGTCAATTTGTGCCATTTTCCCGGTTATCAACACAGTAAAATTTCATACATTTTAAAAGAAGATATTGAATGTAGATAATTGTCTAATAGCCTGAAATGTGCTGACTGTGAATATTCCTATCAAAAATACTCTATATTATATTTTTATTATTTATTTATTTTTATTATATTATTATTTATACTAACACTTATTAATCAATTCCCAGAACGTACACAGGAATAGCTTCCTTTGTTTTGGGGGGTGTTTATTTGTATGTGCTGGGAATGGAACTCAGAGCCTTGTCTTTTACAAGTAGTGCCCCATTGCCCTAATTCCCAAATGCCAAGACATATGAATCAAATGCTTATTTCTTTCTCTTGCAAAGATTGGAAATGATGGCTGTGGAAAGGAAACATATGGAACCATAGCCTGCTATGTGGCAGAATACAAAATATGCAAAGTGCCTATCTCTCACAACTATGCCATCTCAGAGTTCAAAGAAACATTAAAAAAGGTGTTTATTCAAGCCGGCTTGGAAGAGATCCCCACGGTTGTCATGGTTGCCAACTTACAAGAAGAACATGTATGTGCTCCATGTCTCCATTACTTGCTGAAAGTTGGTGCTGGTGCCCCCCAGAAGGTTCACGTGTGTTTTCCTACTCGCTCACCGTTTCAGCCCTTTGTACTTCCTGCTCATCCCGTCATGCAGCAGTTCTGAGTAGACAAACAGCAGAAGTATTTCCTGTCTTTGTCATTTTCATTTTAATCAACCAATTAGAATTAATTACTATATAGCAAAATCATCCAGAACTCCTCTGTTCTCTGTTCCACAGATGTGCACAGATGTGTGTATAATCTACACTAGTGAAGCAGCTTGGGGTGCTGGGCTTCCTCTCCTTTCTCCATCACCATCAGGATTTTCCTTGCATGAGTGTTGTTTACATGCAAGCAAAAACTACTTTGCACAAATTGTGTCTAGGGATGTTGTATGTGACTTGTATTCTGACAAAATACACTTAAAAATATTATTTAAAATCATATTCTGCTTTTTCTCCTCATTCTGGTTCTCTATCTATTAGATAAAAATATAAATTTTCTGCCTTTTCTGTGTATTCTTCCTTCCCCAAATCTGAACATTATGTCCTACTGCCAAGATTCCATTTCTGCCATGCACAGTGCCTGTCGTCCTAATTTTATTGATGGTTTTCTGGAAAACCATCTCAGGCCAGAGTCTGAGATGAAAGTTAGTGGAGGGACAGGGAGAGAAAGAAAGAGACTTGTTTAAATTAAAATAATACCTCCACCAGGCTGTTTCTAGCTTTTCCTCTGGTCTGAAGCAGATGTGGGCATATCAAGGTTTCTTTTAACTGATTGAAACAAGGTCCCTGCCTGGATTGCTGCCATGTACCCAGGAACATGGTATCCACTGGGTACCAAGTATACGTCTCCCTGACATGTTTGCATTGATGGGTGGGCAGATGAAGCTTATTCTGGTGAGTTTGGATTAAGGTGTCTTTTTATTTTTTTAATCATAAGTAGTCTTGGTTACTTTCTCGATCTGTTTAGCGTAGGATGTATGGTTTATTCATTCCTGGTTAATGTATGCTTGCTTCCCTTAAGGTGTCATTTCTGGAAGATTTGAGCTACATTATCAATGCAGGAAAGATCGTTAACATGTTTGAAAATGAGGAGCTGGATTCTATTGTTATGAGAGTCAGAACGTTTACTGAGCAGTCGAGTTGCATAGATGATAGAAAATATTTGCTCTCGTTATTCCAAAAGGTACTATTTTGTATCTTGATTTTATCAAGTTGCTATGGTAAGGTTAAAGCAGATCATATTTGTAATTCTGTACATGATCTTCAAGTTGTATTTCATTCCTTTAGTTCATCAAATGAACTAAAAAGAGCATCCATTTTTAAATCCCAGAGATAGAATCCAGTTGCTAGAGAACAAACAAGATGAGTGAATGCTTGGAAGCCCTGCAGCCTTTCTGGCTTTCAGCCTTAACACAGGTCCCTGGCAAATAGTTGCTCGTTACCTAGAGGTGTCAGTGATTTCTGCCTGCTGGGCTCTTAGCTAATGGAAGTGTGCTGACTGCTGAGGCCATTCCAGCTCTATGGATTGTTGTAAAGTGGCTCATGAAAACAAAAGGGAAAGGATCTATGTCCTGTGGCCAGTCCTGACAAAAACTCGCTACAGCAGCTGAGTTGAATCTTAAGAGCAATGCCTGTCTAGTGTCTGTATTCTCCTACCAGGACATTTGATGGCATGTAGCACAAAGGGACTTGCCCATAGAAAGTGGCATGCTGCCGACTGTAGTTTTGAATGAAATTAATAGTTATCTTAATCATAGAAGAAAAAAAAAAAGAAACTGGTGGTTAGCCTAAGACCTACACATTAGAGCACACTGCCTTGTCATAACCCACTAACTCTAAGATACTCTTTGACCAAAGATACTCTTTGTCTCTCCTTTCTCTCTTTTGGCTCCAATTAGTCTAACTGCTATCACATTTTGAGTTTCTGTAAGTTAGTAAGGGCATACCACCCCAGAGAAAGGTAAGCAGTAGACTCATCACTATCTGACACAAGTACCTCCTGCCTCATAAGGGACGGTGCTGGACCCACCATCTGGACACAGCAGGCACAGTCAAATGAAGCAGCAGGGCTCTGTGGGTCCCTGCTCCCCTGGAAGAGCCCCACTGGTGGCAGACAGCACACAATCAGCTAGTCTCTTAAGAGTCCATCCAATTAAGAAACAGCTGAGACAAGTTTAAAATGAAATTTTCAATATAGTATCTTTTTCAAAGTAGGGAATTACATTTAACAGCGTGTATGTTCCTCAATTTCAGAAAGTATCTAGAAATCTGCATGTCTGTCTGATGAGTACCACAGGACCTAACTTCCGACATAACTGTCGAGTTTACCCCTCTATGATTAGCTCCTGCACGATCGACTGGTTCCAGAGGTGGCCTGATGAGGCTTTCCTTGTTGTGGCCAACTCCTATCTCGAAGAAAAACTGAAAGTAGAGAACAAAGAGGTAAGCAGCTGAAGAAAGTGAAGGGTGTGGCTTATGACCGAACTGTGCCTGAGCAGCAGTGGCTGGGGTGGGGAAGGGGAGGCAGTTTTTGGGGGGAGCAGGTGGGGGTGAAGTGGGGGAGATAGAGCAGAGGCACCCCTGAGCCAGGCTGTGTGATACACACTTTTCATCCTTAACTCTTCACAAGCTCCACGTTTGGTCTATGTCCTATGCCACCTTGCTCAAGGCTGCCTGGGTGGCACACTGCCTAAGTTGCCTCTGTTACCATTTTGTACAGTAGCTCCTTTGGTGAGAATTATGGAATCTTATGAGTATTTCTCTTTAAAAGTTTTCTTGGCAACTAGTGCTGGTGAGACAGCTCAGTGATTAAGAGCACTGGCTGCTCTTGTAGAATACCTGGGTCTGAGTCCCAGCACCCGCGTAGATGCTCACAACCATCTGTAACTCCAGTTCCAGAGAATCCAGTGTCATATTCTGGCTTCTGTGGACACTGCACACACATGGTACATAGACATACATGTAGACAAAACACTCATACACATAAAAAATCAGTAACTTGCCAGGGAGTGATGGCACATAATTTTATGGATCTCTGAGTTTGGGGCCAGCCTGGTCTACAGAGAGAGTCACAGGACTGCCTCAAAAAAGCAAAAACAAAATTCCTTGACAATTTCACACACAGAGAAGGCATACTGATGGCTCTCACCCACTGCCCTCTTTCCCCTTTCTCCCCTTTCCCTCCTCCTCTCCCTTCTCTACCAGCCTCCTTCTTGGTCTCTGGTCTGTTTGTGTCTTGTGAGCACAGCATGTGGTACCTTCAGCAGTGGGTCTTATCCTCAAGTTCTGATGGGCAACCAAGAGGGCTGACAAAGCCGGCATTATTAAGGGGCTTTAAGAGTCTCCCTAACAAGCCCTTTTGCTCGACAGACCCTTTGGTAAGAATTCTGCAGTCTTCCATGTCTTTCATTTTTTGATCTTAGTCATGAAATGTGTTCTTTGACAATGTCATAGAGAGAGAGATCGGTATAAAACATGCACCGACTTCTCTCAGGCTAGCCTCATTTCACACCCTATCTGTTCTAAGGACATTAGACTAAAGATACCATAAGGCCTAGCTGACTGAAAGGGTTAAAGATGCTGACAAAGGGGGTTGTAAATACCTAAAGGCCAGAGACTTAGTGCAGGCCTTTGAAAGGGCTTGTATCTCTGCAGGCCCAAGCATGCAAGGAGAGCAGACAGAAGGGCAGGGAATGTCCAGAGACAACAAGACTCTGCAACATTGTTAAAAGTGACCCGAAGCCAGTGGGGCTTGATGTCTAGAGACTGGCAACAGATCTCAGCCTGAACGTTCTACATTCTAATCACAGTGGCAGTTCTTTCCTGCTCTGGGCCAGTGAATCTGGAAGCTTTACTAGACTCAACCTTGCTAGAGTTCCACATGTTTTTTTGGTTGTTGTTGTTGTTGTTGTTGTTGTTGTTGTTGTTGTTGTTGTTGTTAATCACTGTCAGAAAGAAAAAGAAAATAATGTCCCAAGTGCCCTGTGCTGGCTAGTTTCATGTCTACTTGACACAAGCTAGCTTTATCTGAAAGGAAGAAATGCCAACTGAGAAAATGCCTCCATAAGATCCTGCTGTAGGCAAGCCTGCAGAACATTTTCTTAATTAGTGATTGATGGGGGAGGCACCAACCCCAGCCCCGGCCCCAGGGGCCCCGGCCCAAGCCCATTGTAGGCAGTGCCATCCCTCGGCTGGTGGTCCTGGCTTCTATAAGAAATCAGGCTAAACAAGCCAATAAGCAGCACCTCCATGGCCTCTGCCTCAGCTCCTGCCTCCAGGTTCCTGCCCTGTTTTGAGTTCCTGTCCTGGCTTCCTTCGATGGTGAACAGTACTATGGAAGTGTACGCAGGATAAACTCTTTCCTCCCCAAGTTGCTTTCTTCAGTCATGGTGTTTTGTTGTAGCATAGTGACCTTGACTGAGGCGAGCTCTGAGTGTTATGCTGAGTCCCTCAGTCCTTGGGTAGCTCTAGCAGGGAGGAGCACACAGGCGGAAGAATGAACCTGGTATGGCATTAGTCACTCACAGTTGCCTCCTTTACCTCAGTTTCTTCCATCTTTAAAACTCTCGTGATTGTGGTGCCTGCCCAGGACTGGCCTCTATAGTTCTGCATCTCTGAAATGCTGGAGCGGTGTCAGAAATGCTGGCATATTTCAAGTAACTTCTCATTCTTCTCTGTTTATGCTCTCTTGTGATTCTTAAACATTGTTGTTCTTCAGGATAAAATAAGACAGTTTGCCCCAACCTGTGTCGAAATCCACAAAAGTATGAAGGACTTGGGAGTGAAGTACTTTGAGGACACTGGAAGACACTATTACATCACTCCCAGCTGCTACTTCAAGTTCTTGGAAACATTTACCCACAATCTGAGGATACGACAGGAGGAGATGCAGATGAAGAGGTGAGGCTTCAACTAAGGCAGAAACCCGTGTTTTACATCAGTGCTCACGTGTCTATAAGATGTTATCTATAAAAGATAGGCACAAATATGAAATAAAGAATTCAAGTCTACTTTTCGTGTGGGGGCCTTTGGGCCAACAACTAGGGTGGGTCCTAAGGAGACAAACTCCTCTCCCCTGCATGCATCCAGAGCCCACCCTACTGTCAGGACTGATGGATCTACCAGAGAGAAGTCAGTTCTTATTTCTCACCAACATAGTCAGTGGAAGCAAGGGAATGACTGTCGGTGCCATTCTCTGTGGCTTTGGGGATAACACCAAAAGACAAGTGGCCAGATGACTGCAGCACAGATGGCCAAGAACATGTGTCACCTCAAAGTACAACATGGGTTGCAGCTCTCACTGAGGATATGGGGAGAAAACACAAGGCAGGAAACCTCAGTCATAATTAGAACTGTCATCATCATTGGTGTTGTTGGTGGTGATGATGTTAGAACATCTTTTACCTGTTCTTTGACAAATTTATACATGTCTACATTGTATCTTGATCATACCCATCCCAACACTCCACCTCCCTCACCCTCCACCCTCTCCTCAAATCTTCCCACTTTCATGTCCTTCTCTTTCTTTCTTGTTCCGAGTCCGGTTAGTCCTGCTCGCTGAGATGTAGAGTGTATCTTGTTGACGTGGGCTCTTCTGGGTGACCATAGCTACAGTGGACCCGAGCGCCATGCCATGTCATGTCCAGAGGAAGCCTTTCACAATCCTTCTCCCTGCCTCCAGCTCTTACACGTTTTCTGCCATCTATGTAATGTTTTTACAGTGCTAGGGACTCAAGTGTGTTAGGCGAGCAGTCTGCCACTAACTGACTCACAACCAGAGCCCAGGAGACAGTGAGAATCTCAGCAACTCCCTGGAGAAAGAGAAAGTAAATGGATAGGAACCTGCCTTGTAACAATCCTGCTCACAAATATCCAGAATTCTCACATGCCAGGAGATCAAGAGAGCTCCTGCTGAAGGTCAGAACCACTGCAGGTGAGCGGTACCTCGATGAACTTCAGGTACCACAGGACAGATACAGGCCTGTTGAGTGTCCAGCTAACAAGTGTTTAAAATTTAAAAAAAAAAAAAAAAAAAAGCCACTTTGTCTGATTCCGGCTGTCTGATGGATGAGAGTAGCCACAGTGACAACCCTGCCAAGGAGCTAAGCCACAGCCAGAAGCCCTGGATGGAGCAGAGCCACGTCACTCATCCCAGTGTTTCTAGACATACTGGTAGTTGTACATACTCTGCTTGGATTCAGAGTCAGATTTCATTGAGTTTTGTTAACAATATCAGGTGGGCATGAAAGACTGTACCAGTTAAATGCAGAGCAGTTGGGAGAGTCAGAACACGGGCTAAAGAAGCCACACACGGAGTTCAAAAGTGAATCTTGCTCCCCTGCTCTCCTGCAGGAGTCTGCCTTCCGGAGGTTTTCATGCGATTAAGATTTCTATTGTTCAAAAGTTAAATGGAGAAGTAGGTAAATTGCCCAACCCCCTCCAGAGAGAGGACCTTCTCTCCTACATCTAGGGTCTGTGCTATCTCCTTTCCCTCTGAAAGACTGTTGCCGTCCACTCGTGGCTGTGCACCTGCTGTCGCTAAACCTTCTCCCCAAAGCGAGCCCATCTTCTTACTGTATCCTGCCCCTTCCCTTAACAAGTTGAGATAATTCCTCCTGGCTCCTAGTTCTCTTTCTGTTGTGATTTTTCTCAAGCGCTTTTTTACCTTCTTAGTTGATAGGGACATCTTATTTTCCTACTTTAGACTTCCAATATGTGGTGGGTTATGTGTCAATTGACTTTCAGATCTTGAATTTGTCTTAAATCCCTAAAATGTAAATGCTGCTTGATCCTGATGCATAGTTCTCTATACGGTATTAAATTGCATTTCCTAATATTCGGTTATATTCTTCATACAGAGAGAGCACCCCTAGTCTGACATCTAGTACTTGAACGCTGACATAGAGAGCTCAGAGAGTTTGAGATTTTGGAGACTTCAGATTAGGGATACTCATCCAGGACACCCCACATCTAAAACACTTCTGGTATTAAGCATTTCAGATATGGAAAGGTCAACCTACTCTTTGCTTCCCCTTCAGGAGTCGCTTCTACATGGGACTGTCTAAGATTCTGGAAGCAACTGCATTAGTCACAGACATGCAGGAAGAGCTTTTGATTATTGGTCCTCAAATAGAACAAAAAGCAAAGGTATTTTTAGTCTTAAATCTCTCCTGAAGGCTTTATACTCCGATACAGAACCATGTTCGAAAGCAAAGCCCTGCCTGCTACCAGACAAAGATGAAGTCTAACTTCAGCTTTACCACAGTGTGGCTATGTGATTTTGAAGAAAACTACATTTTAACAAATAAATATGGTCCTAGTGTATAATTGTCTTAATTAAGCTCACTATTGATGTGATGAAACACCATAACAAAAAGCAGCTTGGGGAGGAAAGGGCTCATTTCACCTCCCAGATTGTAGCTCATCATCAAAGGAGGTCAGGACGGGAACTCGAGGTGAGAACGGAAGCAGAGACCATGGAGGAGCACTGCTTACTGGCTTGTTCCTCATGACTTGCTCAATACAGCCAGAGACCACCGGTCCAGCAGTGGCGCTGCCCACAGTGGGCTGAACGTTCCCATTCAGACTGGCCTCCAGGCCAGTCCTATGGAAGCATTTTCTCAATTACAATTTGTCCTTCCCAGATGATCCTAGCTCCTGTCAAGTTAACATACAAACCAAACAATCCCATAACTAGCTATAAAAACTTACCGAAAAAAGTGAAAAAGAGTCTTTTGGTAATTAGTTAAGTCCGTCAGAAATCTGCTATGGTAATTTTCAGGTTGTCAATTATTTTGAAAGCCATTGCTTGTCTCGTGTGTGTGTGTGTGTGTGTGTGTGTGTGTGTGTATTGCTAGAAATTAAAAGGCTCAACCACAGGCAAGTGCTCTACCACTGAGCTAGACCCTTAACTCTTGTCATCTTTATATACATATATTCTCCTTATGAGACCCAGTCACACCCATGTGAGACCCTTTACATAAAGTCATTTTCATCTGTATGGGTGAATTGTCCACACGTGTACATGTGTGCCTAGTGCCTGTACAGGTCGGAGAGAACATCAGATCCCCTGGAACTGGAGTTACAGGTGGTGAGCTACCATGTAGGTTCTTGGAACTGAACCTGGGTGATTTGGAAGAGCATCCAGTGTGCTGAACCATGAAGTCGCTTCTCTAGCCCCTTGTCATCTTTCTGGATGTGTAGGAGTCATCCTTATGGTAGCCATCACAATTACTCTGTTACATATAATTCGGGCTAAATTTCTATAAGTTGTATAGTTATTAAATTAACGCTCTAAAGAAATTCTGTGTCAAAATCCATTCTAAGAGAACGGTTTGACTTATTAGGAAAAAGAAATATTGATGGAAAAACTGCGGAAAGATTCACAAATAGTCGAAAAGGTTCAGGTGCTTGTGAAACAGGATGAGGAGATTGTGGCCGAACAAGTAAAGATTGTGGAAGAGTACGCTCAGGTGAGCTGAAATTCAGTGACTCCAAGCTGCCTGGGGCTCTGAACCACCACAGGGAAAGGCGGTGGCCACAGGCCGGTGCCTCTCTTTTTATCCCAGCAAATGTGGTTTGAGCCCCAACTCCATACAAGAAGCTATGAAGGGAAAACAGAGAGCACAGTCACAAACAGCCCCTGCCCCAGGAGGCTCTGCCCCAGGATGCTCTGCAGGCTGCTTTAGAACTCCATGATCCTTGTCTCCAAGAGCAGCATTCACTAGGAGATAAGCAGTCCCTGAGGTCAGCTGCTCCAAGTGGACTACTTCCAATGTTGACTTTCAAAACCCTTTGTTCACGCCTGTCTCTCCCAGTTACAATTCCAGCAGGAGCCAGCATGGTATTCTAGATTAAGTTTGCTCAACTCCAGTCTGCTTACTAGCCAGTCCTTCCTGATAAGCAACCACATACATTGAAAGAGATTGATTTATTTCTCCATGACATCCACAAGCTGTACTCACTGGCTAATCTGCCAAGTCATTATAGGTCATTATGAAGGCTAAATTTCTATAAATTGTATAGTTATTAAATTAACTGCTCTAAAGAAATTCTGTATCAAAAATTCATTCTAAAAGAACTGGTTGCCTTATTAGGAAAAAGAAATATTGATGGAAAAACTGTGGAAAGATTCACAGATAAGCCTGTCAAGGCTTGTTACGAAGCAAATGTGACTGCAGATTGCAAGTTGTTCTCTGATAACTGCAAACTGTTCCCTTTTCTCTCTTTGGGTGTGGGCCCCGCTGGCATAGAACCTGGCATATAGACCAGGCTGACCTTGAACTCACAGGGCTCCACCTGCCTCTGCCTCTTCAGGGCTGCAATTAAAGTGCTGTGCCCCTCCTGTGCCTGGCTTGGCTGTCTTCTTATCAGAGCTGAGGAGCTCTCCAGTGCTCTTCTTGTTGTCTGAGAAAGGGTCTCACTATGTAGCCCTAGATAGCCTGAATCTTGCTGTGTAGACCAGGCTGGTCTCAAACTCATGAGATCGAGCAGACTCTGCCTTTCAAGTGCTAGGACTGAAGGAGGAAACACCGTGTTCCACCCTTCGTCAGCATCAACAATCCCACAGCTAACAGAACCACGCCTCAAAGGGCATCTCTCACACTGCTTGACAAGGCAGGCACTCGGTGTCTCCGCTTTCTATGCGTGGATGGGGATCACCATGGGCTGCACAATACACTGCATTTCATATACAAAACACTGTCTGTGACAGAAGCCTCTGCACACATGGCTAATTCACACTATAAAAATTTCACATCAACCCTTCAACTTTAGATAGGCAACTGTATTTTTTTCCTTCATTGCAGAAAACTGCCAATGAACTAAAAAGCGTGCTGCCTTCTTTAGACAAGGCAATTGTGGCCCTAAATGCCCTGGATAAAAGTGATATTTCTGAATTAAGGTGAGTAATTTTCTGTCTCTTTTCAGTTAAAAGGCCTCTGAATAGAATGTGTGGGAAAGTCTACATTCCAATTTTATATGAATTAATTTGTACCCACTTGGTTCCTATAAATTTTTCATCATCTGTGGTATTTACTCTATGTTAGTGGGTTTTTGGCATGCTAGTGTTTTGTGAATCCTTAAGAAAGGAAAATTACTACCCAACCAAAAGTGTGAGCCATTTGTGATAAACTAAATTGCCATCACTGATATGTAAAACTTTACACCCTAGAACAGGTAAAGCATTACCTGTGAATTTTTAAAGTTAGAACATAATATTTATGCACCAGCACTCATTTCAGGGTGAGTGCAGAGTTCTAGGGGGTGGCTGGCAATCTGCCACGGAACACAGTAGACTGCGGTGCCCACACACACCTCAAGGGAGCGCTATGGGAGCGCTTCTCCCAGGTGTGTCTTTTCAGATAGTATCCTGGTGTGAAGAACGGGACTGAGGAGAAATATCCAAGAAAGCCCCGAAAGAGCTGAAATATGATAGGGTACAAAGACTTGAAACTTTTGATCCTGACTTGGGTCTTTTCGTAGGATATTTTTAACTTGAGGTTTCCTTCTTAATAATGGAAATCTCCAAATACCTTATCTCCAAACATGACAAGGATTCCATCATTTTTCTAAAGGTGCAGAAATGATGGCTCGGTGGTTAAGAGCACTGGCTACTCTTCCAGAGGACCCAGGTTCAATTCCCAGCATTCCAATAAAGGCTCATAAACATCTGTAACTCCAGTTCCACAAGATTTGATGCCCTCTTTTGGCTTCCACAGGCACCAGGCCATCATGTGGCACACAGACATACATGTAAGCAAAACACCCATACACATAAAACAAATGTTTAGAAATCTTTTGACAAAGGATACGGGAGTACAGGGCAAACTCACCATCATCTTCATCTGCTGAACACGTGCCGGGATCACAGGCGTGTGCTGGGATCACAGACATGCTGTGATGCTTAGCCTCTTACATGGGTGTTGGGAAGCTAGACTCAAGTCCTTACACTCACAAGCGAGTACTTCACCAGCTGAGCGGCTTCCCTGGCCCCAAACTCACTGCCTGGATAACAGTTAACTTAGTTTCACAACAGCACACCAGGGCATATCACTGTTCTCAAGTTCTAAGACTGGCAGAGCAGATGCACAGAGGATGATAGCTCTGGGGTGAGACCAGGGCAAAGGAGCGGGCAGCACAGATGTCCCAGAAGTGTGCTCAGTGTTTTTCAGGGACTTCAAAAGACCAAAGTGCCTGTAACTGGCAGCAAAGAGGGGTGTCAGGAGAGGGGAATGGGGTCAGAGTGCTCACAGAGGCCCAGCTTTCCCCACTCAGCATATCCCACCCCCATCCCCCCACCCCAGAAACTTGCACCTTGCAAGTTTCTTGCAGAAGATCCTATTCGATTAACTACTGTTCTAAAAGATATTCCTGACAGAGTAGCCTTAATACCTACAATTTCTTTTTACTAATTTAAAATATGTATTTGTTGAGGGGACAGGATATGTGTACCTGAGTGTGGGTGCCTAAGGAGAGCAGAGCGTCAGATCCCATGACATTACAGGTTACTGGTGAGCTGTCTGTGTGGGTTCTAGGAACCAAACCTAAGTCCTCTACAGGAGCAGTCCATGCCTTTAATCACCCAGCCGTCTCTGTAGCTCCCCAGCCTCCCTTGCACCATCTGTAAGCAGTGAATCATGTGACTGGAGTCTAGCACTGCCACTTTCTCCCCAACTGCACCTGAGCTTCCCCCCATGCAATGGGATGGCAGATGAGGGTCCCAGTCAGCCTCATTGAAGGCACCAGTTCAGCGGCAATCACTCTTGTGCTGGTAGGTCCCTCTCCTCTTCCTTGGAACCACAAATGCTCTGTTGTCCTTGCATTTGTTGCCTATGCTGTATTGTTTGTAAAGATTCTCCCGTGTGATGTTAGCACTGTAGATAGAAACTGGTTGGGACACAACAAAAGGTGGTTTGCAATGTTCCAGTAACAATCCTCTTATCCTAACTTTAGACACAGATCCCAATCTAACCCCCTGCCCCAAAGCTGTTAGATCAGTACCTTTTGTGCTGGGATGAGGATAAAGCAAAACCATAAGATACGTGTACAGACAGTCAGGGATGACCCTTAAATCACAAGGACAGGACTGACTTGCAGTGTGCACATGCACACACAATGCTTCTGTTGCATGGTAAGCCAACTAGAATAGCGCAGGAAGTTCCTAACTTCAAATGAGTCTACATTGCGTACTTCCACAGCAAAAAGAATTAGTCTCTAATGCAGATGGTTTTCAGTATTAAATTTTATGCATTTGACCTTCCTAAGGTGAAGATGTACTAAAAACACTAAATTTTTAAGAAATAAACAAATAAATAGTAAAATGTATCTATGTTGACTGGTACTCCTTATCAAAATGCTTGTTAAAATATGTATGCACGCATGGCTCTCCGGTATGTGAAAGATAGATAGATAGATAGATAGATAGATAGATAGATCGATAGATAGATAGATAGATAGAGCAAAAGGGGTTGCTTGGAGAAAGGAGAGGGGCCAATGGGAAGGGAGAGAGAGGACATGAAAGAATATTGGAAGTGGGTAAGAGCGAATGAAAACTACATAGGAAAATTTCATAATGAAACCCATCATTTTGTCGGCTGCGTGAAATGTTTAATATAAATGAAATCTAAACATGTATGTATGTAATCTTCTGGGATTGCTTCCAGGAGGCTAATCTTCATCTTGACGCTGATTAGATACCCACCCTGTCTTACAGAGTGTACACACGCCCTCCCTACCTTGTTCTCACCGTCATGAATGCAGTGTGCATCCTTCTAGAAAAGAAGCCCAACTGGACAACAGCCAAGCTGCTGCTTTCAGACACCAGCTTCCTAAGGCGACTGATCAACCTTGACAAGGACAGCATTCCCGATAAGGTACAGTGCTGATAGTTAGGAGTGTGCACTCGCTGTGTCCGTATTTACAGACTACAGGTCAAGCAGAAGCGCTAAAACAGGTTCTGAGTTATAAGTGAAAATTAGAAATGGATTTAAGAGTGAAATGTATTACACATGGAAATGGTGGTAGGAGTTAGAGGGGGACTGGCAAGATGATAAAGGGGTGAAGGACTCCTCGTCAGGCCTGACAACATGAACTTGATCCCCAGGATCCACATAACAGAAGAGAACTGCACCAAATAAATACATAAATGAAATTCTAAAGCAAGATCAAGAAAGCAAAGTTAATGGTTTTCTCCCAGAAGTGTTCTTCTGAAATCTTCATATTAAAACAGAGACAGCATGAAGCAGCCAATCACAGTCAAGCAGCGAATCATGGTAGTCTGTGCTGCTGGGAAGCAGAGTCCCACACCAGGGAGTTGAAGTGTTTGGCAGGATGTTTGCGATGATACTCATTCATGAGTTAATTCACATTCACTCTCTAAAGAATAATTAACAAATATAGTCCCCTGTGGTTTTGTTTAAATACGTCTGAAAAATTTTGCTCTTATAAAGAGGTGATTAAAAACCTAGCAGCACTTGGAATAATCAGAACATGGCAGGTTGAGAGAGCCACGTGCATCCGAATTATTCAGGAAAGTGGAGCTGTTCCCAGGCAGGAGAGGAGATACCTAGACAGAAAGCGAGAAGGAATCCAAGTCTGAGAAAGACTCTATACCATATATGGCTCATAAAGGCAGGTGAGAAATTTCGTCCACTTAACTATAGATTAGCCAACAGGCCACTTGGGGATGGGCACCGTCTCACGGTAAAGCACACTAAGTGACTCAGACCTCCTACACATGGAGTTTTCCTAAGCTGAAGTTCCTTTTAAATCTTAGCAAAGTTACAGCAACAGCAACAGTGACAGGTGTTCAATAGAAAGGCTCCCTAATCTAGGGCCACTTGGAACCCTAGATAAAGCTGTGTGTCTTTAACTGCAGCAGTGAAACTCGTCCTGAGAGCAATGCCCGACTCACCCTAATGTACGTCTCACGTAACATGTTCTCCCTAGGTGTTCATGAGGCTCAAGAAGATTTTAAATCTGCCCGATTTCAACCCCAACAAGATTGCTATGGTTTCTGTGGCTTGTTGCTCCATGTGTCAGTGGGTGATTGCTTTGAATAACTACCACGAAGTACAGAAGGTACATCTTGCTTCCTGATTCTGTCACGGTGTGTAAGGAACCCAGCATAGTTCTAGAAGTAATTGACACTTAGCAGTGCGCAAGTGAACCGCGATTGCCTACTGAAACCCGTGTGTCTTTCATGTCTCATGCTCACTCGCCTAGACTGAATGCTTCTTTTAAACTTTTTATGAAAACTATGGTTCACTTCTATTTGTTTGATTTAGTACTTTGTCCATAACAAACTGCATCCCTTCAGTGCATATATAAAATCCCAGGAAAGTTTGTTTTAAGACTGATACCTATGTCTCTCGAGTATCAGACATTTTAAACCACAGGCCTAACTGTTTAAACCCTTGGGTGTTTTACTCTCATGAAGGTGGTACGTCCTAAGCAGGCACAAGTGGCAGAGGCTCAGAACGTCCTTCAAATTGCAAAGCAGAGGTTGTTCGAAAAGCAAAGAGGTTTACAGCTGGTAAGATTTGGGGGTTTCAGATTTTTTTAATTATTATTTTATTACTTGTTAAATTCATAATACATTTAAGAGCTGTATAACATTTCCTAGGAGCAGTCCATAAACACCTTGGGGTTGAGAGTGCACTATCAGCGACAGTGTCCTTGTCTAGTAGCTCGTGGGCCTGAGGCTCCATTCCTATCACAGCAAGGCTGTGATGGGGAGACACCATTGCTCCAGCAGAGTTTACTCACCAAAAATAGAAGAGGGAAAACAGTAGGTTAGGGGTGTCATTGTGAGGACTAAGTAAATAAGTCACAGTGTGCGACGCTCTCCGTCCATGCAACATGATAAGTTACAGTCACGTTAGTGATCAGCATTGCATAAAATGCCATTGCACCAAAGTCTCTAACTTCATTCTGTATCCTCACGTCATGTCTGTGTTAACCCACTTGGCCACGCTTGCTCCTCACATAGCTAGAGCTGGTGCTAAATGGGGATCCTCACCTGACATTTGACACATTCTGAGCAGATGCCATACTGTATAATTCACGTGGCAGACTCTCTTGTTAAAGTGCTGCACCCCATTCTGGACAGAGAGGGCAGCTGGCACAGAGGGCGAGTGTCCATTCAGCACTGCAAGGCTGGCATTAAGTCAGCTTTTATTTCAGTTCATCCATCCATTCATCCATACACACACACACACACACACACACACACACACACACACACACGCACACACACACACACACACACACACACGTACACACACAAAATTAGAAATTAATCCTGCCACAGACAGTCCATAATAGATATATTTTTATAAAATATATTTTTATAAAGTTTAGATTCATACTTTTATAAAATAATATCAAAAAATAAGGAAAAATGTACAGATCATAGTAAATACAATTCTGTATATATGATTTTATATATGTAACATATATACTTACATGTTGTATAAGTTAGATATATAATTTCAGATATATCTGCAAAATCGTATCTCTGTATATTTACATTTTTACACACACACCATATTCAAGATTTCATGCCACACCCTCTGTGTTAGCTTTTTATCATTATCGCAGAAACCTGGCGTACTCAAATGTATAAAGTCAAAACAAAAAAGGTTGGTTTTTAATCCGACTTGGTCCATGGTCATTTGACCCTGCTGCTTTGGGCCTGTGTGGCACAGTACACCATGCAGAAATGGAGCGACCTGCTTATTTTGTGGTGACTAGAAAGGAGCTTGGGGGGGGGGGGGAAAGAGGGACTGTGGCTTTGATAACTCCTCAGACAGGCGTGCTACCAGTTAGCTAACCTCCCTCCACAGGTCTCACCTACTAAAGGTTCCTCACCTCCCAACAGTACCAAAGGTTGGGGAACTGCCTTTACCACATGGGCCTGTGAGGAACGTTCCATACTCAAACCACAGCACCAGCAAAGCATGGTTTCTGTGGGTTTCTATGGGTAGCCTACAGGCTGTCTCAGGCTCAGCTCATCCCTGTGTCCTAACCCATCCATTCCCCAGGTCTGCTCAGCATATTTGTAGAGGGGAAAGTCAGCTGTTTTCTTTCTTTATTTGAAACAGTAAGCCAGGGTATACTCTCTTGGTAGTTGGCGATGACTTGAATTTATGACGTCCTCCTTTATCTGGCTCCTGAGCACAGGTTTGTGAGTCAGTGCCCCTGGTTTTACACAGCACCGAAAATTAGTCCTAGATGCTCTCACACCAAGGCAAGCTTCCCACCAACTGAGCTACACCCCCAGCCCTCAGCCATTGTTTTTAGAGTCCAAATTTAGATATGACATAGGTTATCTTTGCAAAGAAATAACTTAGAAAATGGTGAATCTTTGAATGCTTAGGATGGCAAGAGGGGCTTCCTTAGAAAGCAGGCAGCATTTCACAGCGACGCAGGGCAGACGATCAGCCCTGTAATCCAGCTGGGGAAATTTCCTAGGAAAGTGCTGCATGCCGAGGCAAGAGAGGTGACAGGAAAACCTTCTGTGACTGAGACACTGAGTGAGACGTAGTGACCACTGTGACTGTCTTTCAGATTGAAGAACACCTGCAGTTCCTACACACGTCCTACAGAGACATTGTTACTGAAAAGCATCAACTGGCAAACCGGAAAAAGCTGGCCACCAAGCGCCTCCAGTGTGCATCCGTCCTGCTGACTGTCCTGGAGGATGAGAAGGCATGGCTGCCCTTGGCTTTTTATCCCCTCTACTCATTGTCATTGGGTTCAACAGACCCCAGGCAGCACGTTACCCGGGTTCTATCACACTCCTCAGACAGCTGTCTCAGGACCCAACTGCCTATAAAGATCTGGAGAACATCCTTACACCAGTAAAACAAGAGCTCACCTCCCTGTCGCTAAGACAGCAGCACTTCTTGTGTGCTGAAGCCCAGGGGAAACCTTTCAGTGACCCCGTCATGAGGTTTTTTTTTCCCCCCAGCCCTGGAAGAATTTGGGCTAAGTGTATGGATCCAGACCAAAGAGTGCGGCTGTCATTAGAAGGGAAAGAGAAAGCTCTCTTGTTCTGTTGTCTTCTGGCTCCTTTTATCTGAGTTTAAAATGTTTCTAATTCTTGCCTAGTAAGCTAGCTAAAATGTTGATTTAGTCACATCCCACGCATCCCAAAGGATATGACAAAACTGTCAATACAGCTCTACTTTGTTATGATTTTTTAAATGCATATGTTGTGGAAGGCTCTCTAGGAACAGGGATGGTCTGTGGTATAAACACATTGTGCCACACCAGCCGAGGGAAACTGCCATCCTCAGAACTTGACTGGTGTCCCTAAGGGTCCAGTGGCTGCTGGGTGTGGGGAGCACCAGCATTCTTCCTGTTCTTGGGCTCCTAGGGGAGAATGTCTCTGTTCACCGAGCCTTAACCAGTGACCAAGCAAGCACGTGCTGATATCCTCTGCTCTCCAACTTCGTCCTCTGAGCATGAAGTCAGTGGCAATTTGTTTTTGAAATTTTTAAAAATTTTTGTTTGCTTGTTTATGTTTGTTTGTTTGCTTGTTTGTTTGTTTGTTTGAGATAGGGTCTCACTATGTAGCTCTAGCTGGCCTGGAATTAATTGTAGAAGTAGATGCTGGCCTTGAACTCACAAAGATCCACCTGCCTCTGAGCATCACCATGCCTGGCTCTGGGGCATTTTTTTGGGGGGGTGGGCAATGAATCCGAAGCAGAGGGCTGGGGGGAAGATGGAGCACCAATTATACTATAATGTGATTTCGTTTGCTTGCCAGTTTTGTGAGACATGTTCTCATGATGCAGCCAAAGCTAACCTTGACCTCATTATCAGGCCTAGTTTTCCTCTCAGAAAACAGTTCTTTGGCGGGGGGCAGAGTAAGATTTTTGTAGTCTGTCTACTTCTGTTTCAAAGCTAACAGAATTCTTGTTTTATCTGAATAAGATTTTTCCCCTGGTGTCAATAAGAAATTGTTTGCCGGGTGTTTTCAGGCAGCATGTGTCAGAGCCCTAGTGAAAGCTATCTTCTGGCTCTGTTACCCTTGCTAGCCTGGACTTGAGGGCAGTGTTGCCTCTTGAGTGCTAAGTTTGCAGGTATGTGCCACTACACCCATCCTGGTCATTTTAAATGTTATTCACTTGAGAACAGTAATAGCGATGACAAATCCAAAGCAGAGACCATTCGTTTTTAAAGTGTCTCATAGCATTGGGCTAGGGAGATGGCCCAGTGAGGCAAGTGCCTGCAGAAGTATGAGGAACTGAGTTTAGATCATCAGCCTCCATATAAAAGTTTATCTGTACCCCAGGACTGGAGGAAAGAAACAGGTGGATCCTAGGGGCTTGCTGGTCAACTGGTATAGCCCAAGCTGGTGAGCTCCAGGTCCAACTGAGACCTGTCTCAGTCATCATAATGATGATAATAAGTAGATTAGGCAGGAGAAGTGCTGAGTAGGTAAGAGCACTACTGTGCAAGCCTGAGAATCTTAAGTTCAAATCCCCAACAACCATGTAAAAAACCTGGGCATGGCTATCCTGCCTGCCTGTAACCCCAGAACCATGGAGGACAGAGACAGGATTACTGAGAGCTTTTGGCTGCCAATCTAACCAGGTTCAATGAGAGACACTGTCTCAAGGAAGAGAGATAGAGAGTGATGGAGCAGGACATCCGAGCGTCTCATCTGGCTTCCACTGCTTACCTGTATGTGCACACACACCCACACACATACACACATGGGGGAGTATACACACACATAAACACACAAATATACACTGCACATACTCATAAATATTTCATAGCATCAACTCATAAATATTTCATAGCACCAACTCAACAACCTGAATTTTATCTTGACACTCAGATTCGATGGCAAGAAACAATCAATGAGATAGACAACAAGTTGAAAGGCATCTGTGGTGACACACTCCTTTCCTCCGCGTGCCTTGCCTACAGTGGAGTCTTAACGCCAGAATTCCGCCAGCTGGTGATGGAGAAATGGAAAGACTTCTGCAGTCAGTCTGAAATCATCTTGTCACCCAATTTTTCCTTAATTGATGTGATGGCAGAAAAAAATGAGGTAGTAACATAATCCTAATGTCCAATTAAGTGGCTGCTAGTGGTGGTTGGGTTTGAGGGGTGTGTATAGTTATTTTTAGCATCGATATTTTCCCTAAATTATTATGACAAATGAAAATATTAAAGTTTTCCAGTGTTTTCTTTTTCCTTTTTCCTTACAGATCTAATACCTCAGTTTTCTCTATCCATCCTGTTTCACATTCTCTAATGAGATTCGGAGACTATTCTTCCTCCTATCCAAGCAGTCTGCTGATATGAATCTAGCCAGTTCCTCTCTCTAAAACTCCATGTACTAATAAATTGAGTGCCGTTATTGAATGGGTGCATTCTTAGCCATAGCCAAAAGCACAGACCTATATTTACCAATGAATATCTATTATTCTATTTATATAAGTCCTTTGTTGGTATTTAACAGTTTGAAAAGGAGAAATGGCTGCTACCATTTAATCCTCAGTGTTTTAGATTGGCTCCTTCAGTAATAACTCTACTTGCAAGGGCCTTTCAACCCATGAGGTTCTAGGAGGAAACACCAGCTTCTTTGTTTCATGATCTAACCCCAAACACACCATGATCACATTAGATGTACATGATCCAGTTATCTAAAACTGTAAGAGCATACAATAGTTTAGATCAAAGGACAACACTGAAACCACGTGTTATTTAGAAAGACTACATCTAAAATATTAGAATTGAGAATTTTTTTTAAAAAAAGAGAAAACATTCCACAGATTACAGATAAAAAATGAAATAGTCTCTGTGGCCCAGAAAAGGAGGATTAAAGTTTAAAAAGTTTCTTGCTCTGAACTAAGGATGGGTTTGATTCTCCAGAGCTATATTAAACAATTCTAAACTTGTATATTGATAACTTTGAATACTAAGCAGACATTTCCTGAAAAACTATAAAGAAAACAGATAAACTACTAAGATGGTTTGAGTAGTGTCTCCTCCATGGACTCAGGTGTTTAAATACTGGGTTCCTAGTTGGTGGTGCTCTTTGGAGATACTCATATGAGTACAGCTGGAGGGAGTTCATCACTGGAGGCAGTGCTTCGAGAGTAAAAAGAATTAACTACTTCCAATTTGCTATCTGCTTGAAGTTTGTACCTGAAGAGATGAGCACTCAGCTTCCTGCTCCACTGGCATACCTGATGCTTCATGGCTTCTGACTCAGTTAGGGTTTTACTGCTGTGAACAGATACCATGACCAAGGCAATTCTTATAAAGACAACATTTAATTGGGGCTGGCTTACAGGTTTAGAGATTCAGTCCATTATCACCAAAGTGGGAGCATGGCAGCATCCAGGCAGGCATGGTGCAGAAGGAGCTGAAAGTTCTACATCTTTCTCTAAAGGCCACTAAGAGAAGGCTGGCTTCTAGGCAGCTAGTAGAAGAGTCTTAAAGCCCATGCCCACAATGACATACTTCCTCTAACAAGGCCACACCTCCTAATAGTACCTCTCCCTGAGCCAAGCATATTCAAACCACCACAGCTCCCCACCATAATAGATTCATGACGTTCACCAGTGAAGCCTGTTCTATAAGTCACCCTGTCATATGTTCTATCAGGGCAGAAGTTACCCTGTCATGTGTTCTATCAGGGCAGCAGAACAATACCTAAGGCCAATGTTGGTGCCAGAGAGTTAGATGTTCCTGTGAGAAACCAGAAACTGTTAATTTTTTATAGGAATGTAGGAGACCCTTAAACTCTGAACTGGGAAAGCAGTTGAATGCTGTAAGCTGAGCTTGGTAGTCCATGATAACAGGGACAGACAGACAGACAGGCAGACAGTAATGCTGAGAGCAAAGAGGACTGTGAAGGCTTAACAGGCTTCAGAGGGGAGCGAGGACTTTCATAGCAGTGAGGATGGCAGCCATCCCAGTGTTAGTTGAGTGAAGGATCAGGCTGCCTTCTGCCCAGGTCCTGAGAACTTGCCCAACACAGAACTGAAAAGCAGTGGAGAGAAAGGGGGACCTGGAAGCTTAGTGTTGCTGTAATTGTTAAGGAAACTTACACCAGTAAGGAGAGACCCAACTACAATGGAGCAAAGAGGAAGGTACCCTAGGGCAAGACCCCCAACAAAGTTATTGGGGTCTTGCCCTCAGGGAGAGTGCCTGAGGGCAAGACTCCAATAAGCTGACCTTTCAACTTATGAAATCAAAGCCCTGAAAGAGGTTTCTGACCCTAGAAAGCAACTGCTAATGTGCTTCATGGGGACCAGGGTCCATCCTGAGGCAGCCAGCCTGACTGTGTACCACACAGGGCGCCGGCTTTAGAAGCATGAGGGACACATGAGTGAAAGGGGTTGGGAACTCTTCCTTCATGGTTTCATTCAACCACTGAGGTCACTTCTCAGAGAATCAAAATAAATCTATCAGAATAGACACAAAACTTGAAAAAGGAAACTGTAAGTTCCCAAGATAGATTTTAAGAAACAGTAGTCATGTCAAACTCTAAATTTGGAAGACTCGATATTCTAAAACATTCAGTTCCTCTCAAACTCATCTATATCCTAGCCAAAATACAAGCACAGTGTATGTCCTGGCCCCTGACTTCAAAGCTGTAGGAGAGGATAAAAACCCACACTATCTGAGCCCATGCTGGAAGTAGCTGTCACTGCGCTCTGGAGGCTCGACAGTCACATCTGAGCTGCACAGATACTAGATTGGGAATTTTTTAAGCCACTACAAAGAACACCTAAGAGCAGAGTTGAGAGCACAGAAACAGCCCTACACCACTGAAGAATTAGCATCACGGCAAAGGTCATGGCACAGTGCACAGGAGATGGTGCTGGGCAATTGAGTATTTATTTTTTTTAATAAAAGCAATATTTCATATCACATACAAAAATTTGGTTGCAGTTAAGTTCAGTTGCCTAAATGTGAAAAACAAATTAAGCACAATTTAGGACATATGCTTGACCCTAAGTTAAAAAAAAAAAAGAAGAAAAAGAAGATCTCTTAAATAGGGTCTCAGCACTTAAGAGCACCAGTTGCTCTTCCAGAGGACCAGGGTTCAATTCCCAGCATCCCTTGGCAACTCACAACTGTCTGTAACTCCTGTTCCAAGGGTCAAAACACCAATATACAATACATATAAAATAAAGATAAAATTATTTTTTAAATCTCTTAAGTAAGTTTAACCATAATAAAAAAAATCTGATCAATTACATTAAAATTTAGACCTTCACTCATCAAAAGACAAAATTAACATGCTGGAGAAATGGCTCAGAAGTTAAGAGAACTGGCTGCTGTGTAGAGAACCCAGGTTTGGTTCCCAGTACCCACATGGCAGCTCACAACCATGTGTAAGTCCAGTCCCAGGGAGTCCAGTGTTCTCTTTTAGCCTCTGAGAGTACTGTATTCACATGGTATTCACAGAGAGAGAGAGAGAGAGAGAGAGAGAGAGAGAGAGAGAGAGAGA
>JANHMN010000015.1:68192560-68224316 GCA_030674055.1 Rhabdomys pumilio
AGAGAGAGAGAGAGAGAGAGAGAGAGAGAGAGAGAGAGAGAGAGAAACTCATATACAATAAAAATAAGTTTCATTTATATTTAATAATTGAATAGACGATCGTGAAAAAACTGGCCTGGAGAATTCATCTGACATCACCCCTGTGACGTTCACTTCTGTCTTGTCGGAAAGTTGAGAAGCCATCTTACGCTCTTCAGATTCTTTGTCGTTCTTTCCGTCTCCTTCACGCAGCAAGCAGCCCCACACACAGAAGAAAGACTCTTTGTTCCATCTAGAACTGAAAGGCCCCTTGCCTTTCCCAGGGAAACCCCGTCCCTGTAGCCAGCAGCATCCCTGGTATCTGTTCCTTCTCTCAACTCCTCCGGCTCCATTGACTTTTTCCTCTTAGCAGCACACTAAGCCTGCAGGGAAGCCGGAGTGAGGGGAAAGAAGGCCGTGAGAAGGGCAAGAGGCCCATCGAAACAGGGGTGACCCCGAGCCTGGTCCGAGGTGCTTCTCATACTGACAGTGTGGCCAGAGACACGTCTCTGGACTTTCAGCCTCAGTTTCTCCACCTGAGAAGTTAGAGTGTTTACAGAAATTTAATGAAACTCGATGCAGGTGCTTGATAGGTGACAGTTGTAAACTAGAGTTCCTACTGTCAGTTTTCACGCTCTGCGTGACTGTGTTTCCTACATGTGTAGAGCCTGGGAGTCCTGGAAGTAGGCCCCTGCCTTTATGTTTCTTTCCTGTTTCCACCATCGTAAATTACTCATTGTAACAAAAATCCAACTTGCTTTAAATTGTTTGTTCCCTCGGTCCTTTTAAGGAGTATTTGTCTAAAAGCAATGATTGATTGTGCTGCATCTTTCACGACCCTTTACCAAAACTTAAGGTTGGGCTAGAGCTTCTGAAATGGTGAAAATACTAGTGTTTCTATTTCAGATCCGTCGGTGGCATAATCAAGGGCTGCCTCTTGGCCAGCACTCAGCGGAAAATGCCATCTTGATGAAAAGTACGAAGCAGTGGCCCCTAGTGATCGACCCACACAAGCAAGCGCTCTATTGGATCCGCCAGATGGAAGGGCCCAGGCTGCAAGAGATTTCTGCTCAAGATAGCAATTACACCAAAAGAATTGCAATTGCCATGCAAGCAGGAGACTCTGTTATCCTGCAGGTATGTGGACCGTGTAGCCTGATTCCTTCTTTCTGTAGCAGGCCATGTACACAGTGAGACAAAGACCAGAGGTTTTAAGTGTCCAGGATTTTTGTTAAATAAATGTATACAGAATTACATTTATACATATGCACTGCATATGTGAAATATATGTACCTATATATATGCACATAGTTCAGAACTTTTATACACTGTATATGTGTTATATATGTGCACACATATGCACATAGTTTAGTTCTCTTTGTCTGCTAGAACAAAGAAAGTTATCTGTCTTTCTCTGCTAGCATCAGCAATGTGTCTTTTCAACTAATTAAAACGATTGTGTGTGTGTGCGTGTGCGTGTGCGTGTGCGTGTGTGTGTGTGTGTGTGTGTGTGTGTATCTCTATTGGATTTTTTTCAGAATGTCCCTGAAACATTCCCTCCCAGTTTGAGAGCGATGCTAAAGAAGGATATTTGCCAGAAAAGAGGGCAGTGTTACATCAGAATTGATGATACTGAGATTGAATACAATGAAAAGTTCAGGTAATGTCTCTCATAGTCAAATCTAGACATGTGTCATCGTGTTTTTCCTCCTCCCCCTCCCATCCCCCTCCCTCTCCTTCTCCTTCTCCTTCTTTTAAGATAAGTCACATTGAAAGCCGTGTGCTTCAGTCCTGGTAAGCGTGATCCTGAGGGAGAAGGGTAATTGTACTGTGAATTACTATCCCTGAAGAAAACTGTAACCCAGACCCACTTAGCAAAGAGGTCTGATTTGATCCCCCGACAAACAACACAGATAACACGGCACGATTAGCTTTGGCCTCTTTAAGAAACAAAAATCCAGAGCTGACACAGTGGCTCAGTCAGTAAAGTATTTGTCGTGAACACATGAGCATTTGGGTTCAGAACACACATGTGTAGAGGGTGACACATCCTTGTAATCTCAGCACTGGGAAGGCAGAGACAAGACAATTCCTAGAGTTCAATGGCCAGCCATCCTCACCTGCTGAGAGACCCGACCTTGGGAAATAAGATGGAGCGCATTGGAGGAAAATGACTTGAAGTCAGCCTCTAGCTTAGACAGACAGACAGACAGACAGACACGCACACGCACACGCACACGCACTCCCCTACACAACACATACAAGCAAACTCACATAAATGCATATTTAATATTTGAAACAAGCAAAGATTTTGCCTAAGGTGGTAGGAAAATGGAGATCCTTAGTAGCAACAGAGACCTCACCTCAGGTGAACAATAATTAGGGTGTTAGGCTTCTAGAGAGACAACCGCCACCAATGCTACTGGGGCTGGGGACTCAGAGGTCCTTCAGCTCTCAAACTCAAACTCTGAATTCCATGGGCAACAGCAAGGGTGATTTTTGGAAAGAAATGCATTCCAGGCTCCTAGGTGAGACATAAGAGAAGCAAACAGAGCTCCCATGCAGCAAGAGCAGGTCACAAGGCTGTGTCGTCATCTGGGTTACCCACTCCTCCCACCCACAGGGGTTCTTATACCTCTCTAGCTTTAAGAAAGATAACAAGAAGACAGAAGAGTAACCAGTGCCCCTAAACACATTTGATGTTTTGGTCCCTGGCCAGGACTGGAGTGTGGTTAGAACCAGGGCTATTTCTGGTCTCTGTTCAAGGACAAGAATCAGCTCTGCTCATGTCTGAGGTCCCTGTCTCTAAACTGCCTGTCAGGCTTCTCTGTCAGGAAGCCACCTCCCTACTCCAATTAACTTCATGAAGAGCTGTTGGGGTGACATTCAACAGCCACAGAAACTGAGTTCCCAGGAGAGAAGCCTTTGGGGTCATAAGAGACCATTGTTTCTTTGTGAGCAGAAGCAGGAGAGTCATAGCAAACATAGCCAACTGATACCAAGAATGCATGCCTACCAGAGAGTGGGAAGAGGGTACTGACGTAAGACAAGACTTGGGAACAGAACTCCACTCTCTCTGGCCATGCCCCAACCTTAGCCTCACCTTTTAAAAATAGAACATGCCCCTAGACCTAGAATCTCAGTCTTCACAGCTTCTCTAAGCCACCACCACCCTCTGCTTTCACTCCTGTCTGCCCAGATGCTCTTCAGCCAGAGTCCAGAAAGTTCCAGGAGCCGACATCTCCTGACCCAGATCCCACTACTGTCTTATGCCCTCAGCATAGAAGCCATTCTTTACAATGATCTAGTGGCATCAAAACTCCTCCTATGACTAATTGTCTTCCCCCTTGCCTTAGATTAAATCAAATCTAGTAAGGATATAAGTTATGTATTTAAAGTCTTAAATACAGACTTGCTCACATAGTAGAAACCAAGAGCATACTCTGAGCTCAAAGATGAATAACAATACAAATGGATGTTTTCACTTCCAGGAAAACAGTTTATGTTATTTAAACATTTGGTTTCGTTTTTCTTCTGCAAGCTCTTTGAATAACTAGCATCTTTCTCATTTGTAGGTTGTACTTATCTACAGAACTAGAAAACCCCCATTTCTTTCCATCCGTTTATAACTTTGTTACTATTATCAACTTCACGGTAACATTCCAAGGCTTGCAAGATGAACTCCTGTCTACAGTAGTAAGTCACGAGGTTCCTCATCTAGAAAATCAGCGTGCCCAGTTACTGGAGAGCATTTCTCTTGACGCTATAACACTAGAGGAGCTGGAGGATAAAACATTGACCTTACTCCAGAAAACAGAAGGTGAGGAAAGAAACTTAGTACAATCAAGAGACTTAAAGTCAAGAAAAAGTCATGAGTTTATTTTCTGATTGGCGCCAAAAGTGCAGAGTCTCCTTTAGTACCAGATAACCAGTCAGTATGGTGAATCCTGTCCGTTTCTAAGAGTCACAGTGTGAATGTTGGTGTTCAGCTTCCACCCTAACTCTATCTGCTCACGTCTCACCACCAAACACTACACCTAAAATTTTAAGCAACTCTTAGCAAGGCTACTGACTCCTTCCAGGGCTGGGCTCACTACAGGCTTTCCCCCGTCTACTTCACACCTCAGGCTGGCTGCAGACACCAAAAGATTAGGGTCACCAAGTGTTAAACCTAAAAGACCTTTCATAGAGAACAATCACATTAAAATATGGTATTTGTTAGCAAAGAAATCAAAATTTTCTTCCTTTTGCTGGAAGAATATCTAAAAATATTTTTATAGCAGTAAAAAATAAATTCATGCTAACTTCCTGGCTCACACTAATATAACTGCACCTAAGCCAACTAGGACAGCACAGTCTATCTGACCCTGAACTGTCTCTGCATTTTAATTTGTGTCTCATTAGGAGACGCAGTATGTTTCTCAAAGAAAGTAGTTCTCACAGTTACATACAGAGCTTGTCTATAAACATTGTATTTGTTTCTCTTGTTTTCTTAATACAAATGTCCAGTGTGGCACGTGACCGACCTTGAAATAGACAGGTTCTGCCTTCTATTACTTTTTTTGTCTGGCTGTTTAAAGATGGATCTAAATAGTCCAGGCTGGCCTGGGGGTGGCATTTCTTCTGCCTTAGCCCCTGAGTGCTGCTGGATTTGGAGCCTCGGACCACCCTCCCATGCAGACTTACTTTTAATATTCACCATAATTAATTAATTAATTAACTAAGGAGCATGGCCTGGAGTAAAAGCCTGGTGTTACCAGATTCTTTACCAAAATAACATAAAAACTGGGAAGCTGGAGAGATGGCACAGCAATAAAGATCACTGGCTGCTCTTTAGAGGACCTGGATTTGGATCCCAGCACCCACTTGGCAGCCCACAAGCATCTATAAACTCATTTCCAGGGGTCTGATGCCCTCTTGTGATCTCGATGGGTACTGTATTCACATGGGACAGACATAATGCAGGAAAAACATTCATATGTGTAAAATAGAAATAAACAAATCTTTAAAATAAAAATCAAAAACAAAAATTTATCAATAGTTGTGAGTATGGCTATAATTTCTCGTCTCATAATGTCATGTCAGGGCATTTTATTTATTTGTTAACTTTTTACTCTACAGGTCTTTTGCAAATATATTATGGCTTCTGGTTTTGTGTTTCTATGGGATTCCTGACTGTGCAAATCAGTGGATCTCTGTGTCTTCTCTGTGTCCTGTGCCTTCTCTGGGGCTCTTTTCCTTCTGTTTTGTTTTATTCTATTGTGACATGTTTATTTTTATTTTATCTTATTACACTTTATTTTATTATTGTCCCTTAGAAGCCAGTTTGTGTTCTGAGAGACAGAAAGGGGTGTGCCCAGATGAGAGGGGAGGTGGGGGAGGAGCTGGGAGGAGAAGAGGGGAAACCATAACCAGGACATATTATATGAAAAAAAAATCTATTTTCAATAAGAGAAAAAAAACAAGCCTTGCCGGGGTTTGAAGTGCTTCTGGGTGCTCTGCGGTGTGCGTCCAGGGTCCCGGCTGACCCCGCACGAGGCAGAGGCAGAGGCAGAGGCGCTGACATTCTATAAACCACTCAAAACAAGTGAGGTAATGTAACGCCCATCAGAGAAGCACACGCATCTTTATATTTTTATATTTATGCCTTGCCAGGCTTTTGTTCTATTATAGCATTGAGATAATTTTAGCTGTTAACATTTACTAAAAATGATTTTTAATAAAAAATAATTACTTTTTAAATGTTTTATTTTGTAATTATGTGTGTTTGAAGGAAGTGTACAGCCCAGAAGAGGGGGCAGAGGGAGATCTGAGCCAGCCAGTGTTGGTGCTGGGAACTGGGCATGAGGGCTGAGAATGGAACACTGGTACTCTGCAAGAGCAGTATATGCTCTGAATCCATAAGCCGTCTCTCTAACTCCCATAACTGTTCTTTAAAAATCTAACTAAAAAGCTAGGTGTGGTGACACATGCCTTTAATCCCAGCACTTGGGAGACAGAGGCAACTTAGGTCTCCATGAGTTCAAGACCAGCCTAGTCTACATTGCAAGATTGGTCTCAAAGAAGGAAGGAAAGAAGGAAGGGAGGGAGGGAGGGAGGGAGGGAGGGAGGGAGAGAGAGGGAGGGAGAGAGAGAGGGGGAGAGGGAGAGGGGGAGAGGGAGGGAGGGAGGGAGGGAGAGAAAAAAAAGAAAAGAAAGCTTGTAATGAATCTGAGAGGTCCCTCGAAATGATGAAGTGGGAAGAATTTCTCTGCCTAGTGTGCTGCTTGTTCAAGAGCTGCAATCTGATAACATTGAGGAATGACCTCACTGGTCAAAAGAAAATAGCAGAGTATATTATAGAAAATAACAGTATGCTTGCTGTGGTCTGGATTGGGGGATAGGCTAGTGATTCTTGTACATGCAGGTAAATTCTCTAGTCACTGAGCTACGTCTCCAGCCTCTGTGTGTGTGTGTGTGTGTGTGTGTGTGTGTGTGTGTGTGTGTGTGTAAGGTCAAATGTATTGTTTATGGTGAAATTGTTACTTACTATGTTCCTGTAATAAAAATAGAACTCAGAGAGTTTTAAAAAAGAAGATGGGAACGGGACCTGCACACCACCAGTCCTACTTCTTATAAACATGACATATTTATTTCAAAACCAACAGAGAAATTCTTCCCTGAAGTCCGTGCCCATGCTTGGCTCTGTCTTTACTTTTTCTGAGCTCTTCTTCCTCTCCTAACCTTCATGTTTCAGCCTAAATTAAACTTACTTTAATGAAACTCCCAACTCTGCTCTACTAGTAAAAGAACAACAAAACCAACCAAAAGCCACCGTGAAAACGCTCACAATGCCCAGAGCAGGAAAGTTGCCATTTCAAGAGATTTTTATTTAAATTCATGTTTTGTTCATTTTTAGGAAGTGTGTTAGATGATGAGGAGATTGTAGAAACCCTGAGAAAATCCAAAATGACTTCAAATGAGATTTCCAAACGTATCAAAGAAACAGAAAAAGCAGAAAGCGAAATTCAAGCAACCCGAAAGAACTACCTCCCCATCGCCACGAGGGGCGCCCTGCTTTACTTTGTGGTGGCAAGCCTCACGCAGGTGGAGTACATGTACCAGTTCTCCCTGGAGTGGCTCCGGCAGATTTTTGTTTTCTCTACAGTTTCCAAAACCAAAGAAGAAAAGCATGATTGGAAAACGGATGAAACTTATCAGGAAAAAGCTGATGAGGTTTCCCTAATTCCCTCAGACCAAGAGAATCTGGAGAGTGAAAGAAATCCCTTAGCCGAGAATATCAAAAACGCAATAGATAAACTGACAAGAAACGTGTTTAAGGTAAGCTACCCTGTCACGGTGGGGTTTTCCAGCACTGCCTCTCAGACCCATGTGACACTGGTGGTTTCTGTAGGTGGTCTCTTCGGCTCTGTTTAATGAGCATAAACTCTGCTTCTCCTTCCGACTCTGCACCACCATCATGAGAGAGAATCCCAGTGACACTCTGATGACAGATGACATAGGATTTCTACCAGAAGAGGAATGGAACATCTTTTTATATACTGGCATTTTGATAAATATTAAAAATATACTCTCCAAACCTAGACAAAATAGTAAGTACAAGTAATTTTTCTGGATGTGTTTTTAAAAAAAACCTAAAATATGTTTCCTTGTAAAATATTAAAAGGTTTTGAGGGTTTCTACTCTGTAATTGAGCCAAGTTCTATTTAAGATTCACCAGTGTGTTGAGCACACAGTCACACGCAGTGCTTTATTTGTTTGCTTGTGAGAAAACATCTCACTATGTTGCCAGGCTAGCCTAGAACTCATAAACCCCCTGACTCATTTTTGAGTGAATGAGTGAATAAATAATAAATAAATAAATTGTAACTGGCAAGATCATGGTGGTCTTAATGTAAAGTAGAATACCTAGTCGTAGTGAATAAGGACACACATTGATTACCATGCCATCAGGCCCCTTCCTGAATAATAACATTTCTTTACTTATTATTGAAAACTTGAGCCATAAAGCATCCCAACTGTAGTAGTTTGAGTAAGAGCAGCCTCAGCCAGAGGCTTTATGTTTGAATGCTTGGTCCCCAGTTAGTGGAACTGTTTAGAAAGGATTAGGAGATGTGGCCTTGTTGAAGGAGCTGTGTCACTGAGGGTGGGGTTTAAGGTTTCAAAAGTCCATGCCAGGCCCACAGTGTCTCTCTCTCTCTCTCTCTCTCTCTCTCTCTCTCTCTCTCTCTCTCTCTCTCTCTCTGTCTGTCTCTCTCTGTGTCTGTCTGTCTATCTGTCTGTCTGTCTCTCTCACTCTGTCTCTTTCTCTGTGTCTCTCTGCCTCTCTGCCTCTCTGTCTGTCTGTCTGTCTGTCTGTCTGTCTGTCTGTCTGTCTCTGCTTGTGGATCAGGATGTAAAGGTCTCACCTACTGCTCCAGCCCAATGCCTCTTCTGCTTCCTGCCATGATGATCATGAACTGACTTTCTAAAACTGTAAATAGGCCTCTAATTAAATGCTTTATTTTAAAAGAGCTGCCTTGATCATGATGTCTCTTCACAGCAATAGAACAATAAGCAAGACACTGTACTTACTTAATGACTAGATTTTTTTTTCTTTTCTTTTTATTTGTTTTGTTTTGTTTTTCAAGATTTAGCTGTCTTGGAACTCATCCTGTAGACCAGGCTGGCATCAAATTCAGAACTCAGAGATCAGTCTTCTTCTGCTTCCCAAGTGCTGGGATTAAAGATGCATGCTACCACTGCCCATCAAACTGAAGCTTTTAAGCTCTGTGGTGTAGCAGAATCGATGCTGAGAGGGAGACGTATGACATAAACACGTAACAGTAGACCTCAGGGTGGAGAAATGGCCCAACAGCAAGAGCACATACTTCTCTTACAAAAGACTCAAGTTTGGTGCCTAGTACCCACATCAGGCAGATCACAACTGCATATAACTTCAGTTCCATGACGATCCAATGCCTGCCAGTATCTGCATCTGCACACACATGCACATACCCTCATATAGGCAGACACATGTACCAACAATTTACAAACTAAAAATAAATGTTTAAAAAAGAAAAGGTCTCAGATCAGAAAAAAAAAATTCTACCTCAAGTAATGTTTTGTAAAAGAGCACCAAAGTGAATGCCTCCTACTTTCTCACTTAAAGCTATAAGGCTGCATTACTATTGAATAACTAGGTTGTGTTCACATAAAAACAGATAAATAAGAGGCTGGGAAGAGCTCAATGGTTAACTTAAAGAGGGCCCAGGTTTGGTTCCCAGCACCCACACTGGGCAGTTCACAACCACCTGTAACTCCAGCTCAAGAGATATGATGCCCTCTTCTGGCCTCTGAAGGCAACTGCACTCTCCTGCATGTTCTCCCACACAGACATGCACATATATACATATGTTTAAAATAAAATTTTAAATAATTTAAAATAAATTTTTTTTTTTTGGTTTTTCGAGACAGGGTTTCTCTGTGTAGCCCTGGCTGTCCTAGAACTCACTCTGTAGACCAGGCTGGCCTCATACTCAGAAATCCACCTGCCTCTGCCTCCCAAGTACTGGGATTAAAGGCGTGCGCCACCACCACCTGGCTAAAATAGAATATTTTAAAATAAAAATAAATCTTTAAAAAAAAGAAGTCAATGCCAGAGAATTAAGAGCCCAGAAGTTAACTTTCATATATTTGCATTCAATTACTGGGAAAACTGAATGAGCATATATCAAAAACTGAAGCTGAACCTTTTCATACCAAATACAAGCATTAAGTCTAAAGGACTAGAGATTTAAATGTAAGGCTTGAAGCTATAAAAGTTCCAGCAGAGGAAGACAATGGCTCAGTTGGCAAAGTACCTTCTGTGCAAACATGAGTGACTAAGTTCAGGCTCTCAGCACCCATATCCAAAAGCCAGGCACAATTATGTGTGCTTTTAGCCAAGCTCATCGGCCAGTCAGTGGTACACACATGCATACACACACACACACACACACACACACACACACACACACACATTCTCTGTCTCTATCTATCTATCTATCTATCTATCTATCTCTATCTCTTTCTCTCTCTCTCTCTCTCATACTAACAAAGAAAAAGGCCTATGTTATTGGTGTTAGTCACTAGTACAAAACACGTAAAAGAAGTAATTTCAGGAAAGAGGAGTTATTTAGGTTCATACTTTCAAGGGTGTTGCACTTTCAGAGGGTGTCAATCTGAGGCCGAGGGCAGGGCTTTCTGGTACAGCTCATTCACACCCAGTGGATCAGGAAGCAGCGAGCCTGGGCCAGAACCAGAAGCAGAAGTGGATTTTCACTATTAAGACTTAAACATCCCAGACACAACCGCTGGCTGAGGATCACCCTCCACATGTGAGCCTGTGAGGGGCACTGGCTGTGGCACTGGCTGTGGCACCTGCCTCTAACCTTTATGTACTCCTGGTGGAATTGTAAATATGAAGAATAGAATGACATTCGACATTCCCCCAAAACATTAAAGACAGAAAAATCAGTTAACTCAACAATTCCACTCTGGGTATATATCCAAAGGATTGTGGCCAAATCTGGAAGACATGTTGGAAGTTGTAGTCATAGCAGTACATTTATGATAGCAGACATGAATATGCAGCCACATGTCTGCCAATGAATGGAGGGATAAGGGAATTTTGTCATTAATGCAAGAGTTTTACTGAGCCTCAATGACATTTGTTGAATGAGGTAAGACAGTCACAAAAATACAAACACCACTCTATGAGGTGTCTGAGGACTGTAAAGGACCCAAGCTGCCCCACCTTAGGGGCCAAACTGTAACGGCCCGCTCTGTTCCACAGGTCCGGGTTTAGCAAGAGAGAGTGAGTAGGGGGAAGAAGGGGAAGAGACGCAAAGAATAGAGACAAGCCAGAGGATCTGTAGTAAAGTCTTCTTTACTGTCTCCACCATACACACACCACTACACCTACTACCACTACACATATATACACACAAACACAAACACACACACACACACACACACACACACACACACACACACACTACAACAAGGAAATCCTGGGTATTTATAGGCTTTTACCACGTGCCTTGCAGGTGTGGATACGACGTAAGCCTTACAGGCGTGGACAGCATGTGCGCCTTACAGGCATGTATGGCGTGGATTGCACGTGGATAACACGTGCACTGCATGCCTTGTAGGCGTGGATACCACGTGTTCCTTACAGCTGTGGGCACTAAACAGCAAAACAAGCTATGTGGGATATCAGAGTGTGCTTCAGCTGTTGTAGGCTGTGGAAAACCAAGTCTCATGTCAGGGTATATGGCTCAAGATGGCTGCAAAGCTGATAGCTGCTTTCTAGCTGTTTTCTGCTTAAAGTCGGCTCCCAACAGAGGAGAGCAGTTTACATAAACAGAATAGACTGTTAGCCACCAGAACTTGGAGGAGGGGACAAGAGGGGAGTTGTGTGTGACTGTAGAACGGATGTATGCAATACTGAGCTCCGTGCTGAAAGGGTTAAAATGGTCAGTGCTGTCATTTGTCCTATAACAAGACCTGTCCAGTTAGTATGTCTGCTTATCATGGTGCAGGAGATAGAACTCATGCATGCCCTCATGCATGCCGGGCAAGCGTCCCGTCATCCAGCTGCATCCCCAGCCCTCTAGTTGATATTTGGATATGAAGGGGCTCTTTGCTCAACAACAAATACCTGTCAATTATCTCCTCTGTAATGAGTCACTAGAAGGTGCAGGGTTTCTCTCTCCTGTGACTGGTTTCCCTTCTCTGTTAGGTATATTTGAAATACGGAGAAAGGAGCATCTCCAGTGGGTGCCAGACCTGAGGTGGAGGCAATGCCAGTACATCAGCAACCAAATGGAGCCCTTCTCCCTTCTGTGCAAGTCACTCCTGTCAAATGAGCAGCAGTGGAACGCCTTCAGGGACTCTACGACTGTGTACTCTCTAATAAGCAGGCCTTTCTTCACAGATGTGACTTCACCTCGTAAAAATCCCAGAGCGGCAAAGGAAGGTAGGGACCCTTAGCTCTTTAGCCCAACCTTACCAAACGTGTGCATGCATGTGCAGATTTAGTATGTAAAGATAGATCATGAGCCTTGTGCGGTGGTGCACACCTCTAATCCCAGCACTTGGGAGGCAGAGGCAGGTCCATCTCTGAATTTGAGGCCAGCTTGGTCAACAGAGTAAGTTCCAGGGCAGCCAAGGCTACACAGGGAAACTCTGTCTCAGACAAACAAGCAAACAAATGAAAAGATAGATCCCACCAAATGGAAGCAGGAAATTCACTGTGTTCTGCACGACACGTTTGAGTCTGGGCAAGCCTCACAATTTCCTTAGCAAGGTATTTTTACGAATTTCACTGTTTGGGTGAGAAGCAGGTGGGATTTTTGACCTCTGAAAACATTAAATATGCCAGTATGTCATTACAGCACACGGGGTGGTTCTGAACCTTCCATTTGAGGAAGCCTTCATGGATTCCTCATTTTGAGGAGCAGACATGTGTTCTAAAAGTTGCACAGGAGCTGAACACACCGCCCAGTAGGGAGAGCATCTGCCCAATATAGCAAGGTACCTGGGTTCAGTCCCCAGGACATGAAAAGGATACTCATGAAAAATGCAGTAAGACAGGGAAGAACTGACAGGAAGTGGGTCTCTAGTGGCCGCTGATGGTAATGGCTCCTGCTCTGCTTTGAGCACCATCCTCTGTTTTTCTCACTCCCTTTCCCTGTGATAGCCCCCACCCCAAATCCTCTGTTTTTCTCACCCCCTTTCCCTGTGATAGCCCCCACCCCAACTTTTTATTTTGCAAAAAAACTCCAGATGTACTCACTCATGACTGAACTTACACATAGCAAGGAACTATTTTTTTAAAAAACAGAATATTCGTACATTCAAATGATGTTTTTATATCATCCAAGTTGTACATAAAGTTAGATGTTGGGGAAATGCCAGGGAAGCAGCGCACACAGGACACAGCTGTGGCTGGAAGCAAGACCTGGAAGCATCCGGCTTGGAAAGCAAGACTATCACCAAGGCAAAGAGAGTTCATCTGACAAACCTCTGCAAATGTAACATTTAAGGTTTCAAACTTGCTGCAATCTTGTTTAAGCTTCTGTGGGTTTTCATTTCCCAGTCTGTTTTAGGCACTGCGAGTAGAAATCTCTTATGTATACACTGACACTTGAATCCGTGCTGAGGACAGACTGTGGCTTTTGCTCCACATCCTCCTCCAGCTTTTGTATACCATGGTTACATCCTGAGCCTCCCTGGTCCGCCTATCACATCTCTACCACACCATTTACTTCCTGATGAAGGATGGTTAGTGATGCCCCAGGTCCGAGGAATAACACTCATTTACTTAGTGTTTCTTTCCGTGACTTTATGATGTAAATTTGTATTGTAATGTATTGTAGCAGCACAACTGTCCTGATGCTAATTTCATTCTCTTTCTCTTGACGACATCTAGCTGAATGTCTGGATGAAAACGATGAAATGTTTAACCCTATAACTTTTCCTTGGGAAAAACTCACTCAATTTCAAAGGCTTATCTTGGTAAGATATGCTAAGTCAAAAGATTAAGATAAGTTTATTGGTAGTTTAAACCCTCAAAATTAATTTTATAAACAAAATATACTTGACTTCTGAAAGCTAAGGTGTAATGAGCCTTAGTGGGGGAGGGCACCACCTTAATGTTCTGTCGTGTGGTGACCATGCCCGTCATTCATCCTCTCTGGACAAGAGAGAGGAAACTGAGGGATGAACCGGAGTTGCCCGCTGCCACCATCACTGCCACCGTCCTCTCCCTGTTCTTTTAAGACCCACCCCACCGCCGACTACAGCACTTACTTTCTGCCCTCCTCTGTGTTGTAATTACAGGAACAGAACCAGTCCTTTAGGAAGAAGGCAGCAGCTGCCCAATCTGGTTTTGACTGGTAATGTGTCTGATTCCTGGGGTTAATGTCCAGGAGCATATAGGTGACTCACAGCTAAATCATAGTTACCAATGTGGCACTTAAGGGGTAAGGGTAGAGGGCTTTCTTCTTCCATGTTCTTTATTTAGACCGCCAGCAGAAGATGTGACCCAGATAAAACATGGGTCTTCCCACCTCAAACTAAACAAAAATCCCCCCCCAGATGTGTCTCACTTTGGGGTTTTAGTTAATTCCAAATGACAACCAAGAATGGCCATCACAAGGGGGAAAGACGATAGTGAACAGATAGGTGCATCCAGAACATTCCCATGGATATCTTTGGCTCCTTGTGAAAATTAATTTAGAAAAAGGGAGAATGAAATCTAATTTACTATAATGTTCTTTCTTCTGTCTTCCTCTCCCTCCTACCCCTCAAAAACAAAGTCTTTGAGATTAAAACTTACCCAAATGCCCAAAAGGTCATTTAAAGACAGAAGAGGCTTGCCGGTGGCAATGGATCAGGATCCCACTTCAGAGCCTGAGTTCTGAGCAAGGAAGCTGTCAGTCCAACCTGATCATTTGGTGGTAGTTTGAATAAGAAAGCCTCCCTAGGCTCATCCATCTGAATGCTTAGTCATCAGGGAGTGGCGCTGCTTGAGAAGGATTAGAGGTGTGGCCCTATTAGACTGGGCATGGTCTAGTTGGAGGAAAGTCCATGCCAGTCCCCCTCCCTTCCTCTGTCCTTCCCTCCCTCCCTTCCTCCTTCCCTTTCTGCTTATTGGTCAGGGTGTAGCTCTCAGCTACTTCTCCAACACCATGCTTGCCTGCCACATGCTTTCTGACATAGTGGATTAAGCTTCTCAAAATATAAGCAAGATCCCAATTAAAGGATTTACTTTTATAAGAGTTGCCTTGGTCATGGGGTCTTTTCACAGAAACAGAACAGAGACTAAAGACACTGACTGACCAGATGACCGCCTCATGAACTCTGGGAGTCTGCTGTGAGAGCCCAGATTCCTTATGTGCCTCCAACACGCATTTTTCAAAGTATATGTACTACGTTAAACACAAATTTTCCAGTACTTGACAACATTTCGCTTTGGAAAATAGCAACTTCTGCCTAGTCTATTCTCAGTCTCAGATTCAGATATGCCTCTCTTGCAGAGACACCAAACTTGCTCAGAACATATTTCATGATCATTCTATAAAAATGTCACGTAAGTGGTTTGTGTATGAGGCAGTCTTCACTGGGAAATTCTGTGCTCACCACATGTGTACTATATGTGCGCCTATCATGGCTCACATGTCCACAGCTCTCTGTCTCACTTAAACTTATGGACTGGGCCATTGGCTTTTGTCTTATGGATGGAAGGATTATATGTCTTCCAGTTGGGTTATCTTGGGTCTTCCAACTCCAAACAATATGAGTTCTTCTTGCTCTAGACAAGAACAGCAGAAAATGGAAGAGCTGTGTAGGGGCCACAAGGTAGCTGGGGGTGGGAGTGAGGTGGTAGGAGTGAGAACGACCACCAGTGGTCAGAAGACCCCTCCCCAGCAGATACCAGGAAACTCTGGCTAGAGCTCTGATTTCATTTTTACCTCTGGGGATAGCCTCCTGAATGGATTTTAAACTTATCTTGTCTTCCCTTTTCTTTTTCAGATTAAAATCCTTCGGCCAGACCGTTTAGAAAATTCAATAAAAAAATTTATCACTGAAAAAATGGGAAGTGAATATATCCCCAATACTACAGTTAATCTGAAAGAGTCATTCAGCGAATCTACTGCTCAGACACCACTGATCCTCACCCACTCCTACGGTGAGCCATCTCTGGAGAGGGAGGCTGCCGTGCATGCAGTTCTGGCACCTCATGGACTGAGGGCTCCTGCTCCCTCTGATAATCCCAGCATTCATGAAGTGGGGACAAAAAGATCCTAAGTTCAAAGTCATCCCCATCTTTGAGGTTTTTTAGGCTAGCCAATGACACATGACCCTGCCTGGAAAAACAGCACCCCCTCCTCACAAAAAGGGGGATGTGGAGAACACTGTGCCCAGTTCCTCTATGTTGAAAGCTTCATGTCTTTCTAGCATATCTGAAAAGGGATTTAAGCTTTAAACTATATTAAGGATAAGTCTTTCTAAAAAGATAAAAGAATCAAGACTACAAAATGTATTAGAGCTAGTTCTCTTGTAGAAAATATCTTCAAGCACATGGTATTCTTCTGAAAGTTAGGATCACCCCTTAAATATTTTAACCGTTTCCATTCACAGCGATCTTTCCTTCATAGTACAACTTGTTTATGAGGGTCTCTCAGTCTGTCCCCACACCATGCTCACTGTACTTGGCTCACAATGAACCGGTTTTCTGGTTCCTGTTTTAAAAGAAGCAGGGGGTGACTATAGGGAAAAGGTTGTGTGTCCCTCTCACTCCCACCTCAGTTGCATGCCTCTGCTCTGCAAGCCTTCAGAGAGCCTTCCTTCAGTTTTCTTCAGGTCTTCACACACTGCAAATAGGCTTCCTCACCTCATCGTGCTGCACCTGTGAAGATGCCATCTGCTCACTGGAAACGTGCCCCACCCCCACTCAACAACGGGAGATACACTCCTCTCTCTAGGAGCTAGCTAAGGCTTTTACACTTTTCCTAAGACACTTTTGCTGCCTAAACCTGTGCACACAGTTTGCACACTCACATCTAGTTTCAAGAATGGCCTTTTAAAAATCATGATGTTGTAGGTGCGTTAGCAGGCATTGTGAGCATTTGTGGCGTGCATCACCACAGGACGAAGGGACAAGCAGATACAGGCACGACAACCAGCCACTAGTCCCTCCACTCGTGAGCTGCTCCCATTCCCAGACACTGGGAAACTCGCATCACAGGTCAACAAGCAGCAGAGACAAACTTTGAACTGTGGGCTTTAATTTCAAAACCTGGGCGATTCTCCTCCAATGACCCCCCTCTCACCAGCCCCCAGCAAGTGCAGGACTGCATTTGTGGAGGGAAGTGAGCTTTATGTAGCTCTCCATATTGTTGTGCAGGGATTGACCTCAACAATCTTCTCCTGAGATTTGCACAAGAGGTCAAAGGAAAGACACCTCAGGTGGTCATGATTTCTCTGGGCCGAGACCAGGCAGCCAAAGCAGAGGAGCTCATTTTTAAGGCAATGGAAAAAAAGCATCAGTGGGTCTTCCTCCAGAACTGTCACCTCGCAGCATCCTTCATGCCAAGACTCACTGCCATCATAGACTCGTAAGTTCCACGTTTGTCAGTCTAACAGCAGATTCATCATCCACACTGTGAAATCACACTGCAAAGAGCAGTGCGCGTGTGGCAGTGCTGAGGCAGTGAACACACAGCCACCCTGGAAAGCTGCTGAAGAGAGAGCCACTGGCTTTGCTTTTCTTCCTCTTAAATGCCTGCTCAGATTGTATTTCCCATCTTATTTAGCGTTACCCGTGTATAGATCGATGACGTGGCTTTTAATATTTCACATGACTGCAAGCAGCAAAGCACAGGACCTCACGTCCAGCTCTCACCATTCCTGAATGGCCTATCTTTAAGCTGCTCCCACCTTCCTTGGCGGCCATCACAGGGAAGCTATACCCCAGCTTTCAGCTGCCATCACCCGGAAGCTGTATCCCCATGGCACCTCCTCCCCATTCTGGCTTTGTGATGACTATGTAGACAAGGCTAACCCTGAACTCATGTCCCCAGCTTCCCTCCCAAGTGGAGGTGTGTGCTGCCACACCTAGCCTTCACTTTGGATCATGTTTTATAAGACTTCCTGAAGTTACTGTAATAAGTTTATGGTTTTTTTCTTAAAGGGAGGAAAAATAGAAATTGATGAATCTTATACAATTCTTTGTACATTATCAAAGCTCTTGTAACGAGATATATCTTTGGAATTAAAGTAAGGTCACAAAAACTTTAAAATGCTCTGTCTCTAAGATGATACCACACAATTTTTTTTAATATTTACATTTTTTATTTGCAGGTTTAGTAGTCCAGATACGGTGCTAGACCCTGACTTTAGGCTGTGGCTAAGCTCAAGAGCATATGAATTTTTCCCAATTACTATTCTTCAGAAGGGTGTGAAGGTAAGAACAAACTGGCAGGATTTCAGTGTTGCCTGGCATGCCCTGCTTGTTAATAAGGCCCTGGCATTCATTACTGTGTGAAAGACAAGAGCTCATGCTGTATTCACTGTCAGCCTTGACTATATGGGGAAGAGCTACCACAGAACAGAGACCTGCTTCCAGCTCCCAGCTCTGACACTTCCTCTCAGGGAGGATGCTCTGCTTCCCATTGCAAACTAATATGCAAATGTCTATATAGCTTTTTTCCTTTCTCTCTTGCTGTGTTGCCCAGGCTGGCCTTGAACTCCTGAGAGTAAAGGATCCCCCACCTCAGCGTCCTGAGCATTGGTAGAGCCATTACACCTAACTATGTGCCATTTTCTTATTTCTATTCCTCTTGACCATTTTACGGTTTGTTAACTCTCTGGAAAATTCTAGCAGAAAGCAAACAGATTATCTGCTGAAATAACCTTAATTGTGGATTATGTCTGACTTCTGATATCCCACTATGAAGACTTGGTCAATCTTGTTAAGGGCCCAGTTGGCATAAAGATAGATTTAAAGCAGCAGAAAAAGTGATGAAGACACAGGTAAAATATCATTTGTAGACCATACCTGGCCACACTAATTCCTGGAAACACCTTCCTGAGACACTGCTCCCTAATTCTACCGCCTCTTCTGTGTACTTTTACCCAGAACCACATCACACAGTCCTGCCCTGGAACAGACAGAGAAACGTGAGCCTTTCAGCCTGCGGCTTATAGTGCCCTTTACTTCCCAAGGTCTGGCTGACTGTGACCTCTCTCTTTGGCTGGGAGTAGAAGTAGAGAGGCAGTAGTAACAGAGAAGGACATAAAGGGTACTTTATGTCAAGGGACACTTACTTTGATCCGGCCTGTTGCTCTAATCCCACTTTAAGAGTCTATCCGATGCGGTGACTGCTGTAGCAGGCCCATAAGCTCAGCTTGTCGGCCGCGCTCCGGAGCTCCCCGTCTTCTCCAGTCGACTCGCGACTGCCAGGGCGGTCTCAAGCCCCCTCGCCCCTTCCCCATCCCCGTCCCCGTCCCCGTCCCCGTCCTCACCCCGTTTCCCACCATGGCTCTGAAGAGAATCCACAAGGAATTGAATGACCTGGCTCGAGATTCTCCAGCACAGTGTTCAGCAGGTCCTGTTGGAGGTGATATGTTTCCTTGGCAGGCTACAATACAATACACCTACCAGGGTGGAGTATTTTTCTTGACAATTCACTTCCCAACAGAGTACCCCTTCAAACCACCTAAGGTTGCATGTACAACAAGAATTTATCATCCAAATGTTAACAGTAATGGCAGCACTTGTCTTGATATCCTTCGGTCACAGTGGTCTCCAGCACTAACTATTTCAAAAGTACTTCTGTCCATCTGTTCTCTGTGGTGTGATCCCAATCCAGATGGTCCCTTAGTGCCTGAGATTGCTCGGATCTACAAAACAGACAGAGACAAGTACAACAGAACAGCTCGGGAATGGACTCAGAAGTATGCGATGTGACTAAGGAGATTATTGGGTAACCTCTACAAATAAAGCTAGGGGGACTCTGAAAGAGAAAGTCCTTCTGATTTCCATTTGACTGCTTCCTATGAGCCCACGCCTCATCCTCCCCTGTGTACACGTTTACCTGACACAGCAGTGCTGCGTGCTGTACCTGGAACAACAAACTGGAAATCCTGTACTTCTGCACGAACACTGCCTCCTAGCGGAGAGTGTGTGTGAGAAGCCAGTTCTCCTGGCGTAACCTAGGTGTGAGACTAAAAGCTTTCCTTTTTGACTTAACTTTGGATAATGGCAAGATGTGAGGGGCAGTGGGCACACAGTGTGAGCTTGGATGGGAGGAAAAAGCTCCAGTGACCATAGGAGATTGTCCTTAAGTGGAATCCATCTAGTCTCAGTCACACAAAGCAAGGTGAACACCGTGAAGCTGTTTCTGAATTCATTTCATCCTGAATTTTCACCTACAAGTTAGGTGAAAGTTAGGACCTAACAGATTAAACTACATGCTGTATTTTAAGGTCTAAGTTTAACTGATCAACATTTGAATGGACTGCAGCTGTTAGTACATAAAATGTGATGGGCTTTGTTCCCAACACGTTCACATCTCCCGGCCCTTTCAGCCTTCCTCCTTTTAGTCCCTTTCCATAATCTTTGGTTTGTATGTGGTTTCTCAGTTAATACACAGCTAATAGCTCTTATTTTTCTTACGTTTTTAACTGCTTTAGGCCTATTTCGATGTACGGGTGAAAATTTATTTGATGGAAATACTTGTGTATATTTAAAGACCCAGCTGCTCCTCTGGAGCTTGTACGTTCAAGAATGATTAATCTGTGTAATAAACTGATTACTACAGTCATTACATTAAAAAAAAAAAAGAGTCTATCCATAAAGCTGGGCGTGGTGGTGCCTTTAAATCCTAGCACTCTGGAGACAAGGCAGGACCTAGATCTCTATAAATTAGAGACCAGCTCACTCTACATCTACACAGAGAGTTCCAAACCTGTCTCAAAACAAAAACAGTGGTTAGAGAACGTCCTTCTGCCCAAAATGATTCACTTACATTTCAAAGCAAAAGTCTCTCTTTTGCTGTAACTCTGGAGAGGAGGAGGGGCTACCATGGCAGCCATCTAGTTCTGCGTGCCCTGGTGACATCTTAGAGACCCGTCACACACAGGTGCATGTGCCTCACACTGTATCCCCCTTGAGAAACATAGAAACACACAAAGAAACTGATGTGAGCCACACATAAGTAATAAGTCTGATCCTGAATATAGAAGTGGCACGTTCATACGCACACCCATCCATATGACACATCTGCACGGCCACAGTGTTTATGCGCTGTGCACTGTAACAACTGCACGAGACACTCCAGCGAAGGAATCAGCAGGCACCTGGGTCCCCCGAGGCAATCAGAATTCAGTCACACGGAATCACCACTCTCCCCTCTAGTATGAGTGATGACTGCCTGTGCCTGTTGGCTCAGTCAGTGTCCCGCTTCCTGTGGTTTGGTTCCCTGTGCATGCTCCCTTGCTCAGGTCCCTTAACAGCTTAGCCACCCCTGATGCAGCACTGACAAACTGCCAGGGGCCTGCTCGGCTGGAGAATGAGCTGCGGTGAAACAGAGTTGGACAGAGGCAGAGACTGAAGATCTATGGCCTTGCAACAGAGGCTGGTGGCAAAAATTAACTCTTTCTGTTCTGCACTTTAATAAGTGCCGGTTTCTTACTCCGTAGCTCTCTGCGCTTTAATAAGTGCTGGCTAACACATGCTGTTTAGCATCAGGGAATCAAGTAAAGGATCTATTGTTAGAGTTCCTGTTTCTCTTGCCCAGGAGCCTCTCACTTGGTTCACTTTTGTGAACCAGGAACAAAAGTGAAGAAAAACCTTTTACACAGTCAATATGTACAGACACACATACATTCATACACACACTCATTCTGGTTGGGCACAACCACAACCTGTCTCATCAACTCCACAAGTGTTCTTGCATACTTACAGACATACACTTACACACATATGTATATACATATATACATATACACATATGTATATACAAGCAGATATGTACATATATACATTTGGTGGGTAGATGGGGCAGAGCCCCAGGTACCACACTCTATTCCTTTCCTCTGGCCTTTTTATATTTTCTTAGACAAAGGTTCTTTTCAAAAGAAACAAACTACCTCCTAGATAAAATGTACATAAAAGGAGTTACAGAAGGACATCTATAGTAAGTTCAAAGCAGTGCTTATTCTGTAAGCTCATAAGTTCAAAGCTACAGTCCACATGGCCTTGCTTTAGCAGAGTGCACACCTGTGGCTTGATACTTGGATATGATCTAGGATGAATGTTTTTCCTTGATCACAAATTTGTCCCAAGCCTATTTCTCTTCTTAGTGTAATTTATGAAACCTCACTGTATTCCTTATTATGCAGCCTTTACTTACTATTCTATGCGGAGTGATATCTCATTATATTATATGAGATTATATATCAATCTATTCGTGATTCTAACTTTATTATACCTTTCTGGCAAACAACTAAAATCATCTCTTAAAACCTTCTTCCTAAAATTATTTAAATCAAATCAGGAATTCTATAAAGTCATTAATTCATCTAAACAGCAATAATTCATAAAAGTTCATCTTTATGTTGATCTGCAGGAAATCTGCCCAGTAGGGTGGGCTGATGCCCAGGAATCATTTGATAGACTTTGATAGGAAAAGGCATATCAGCTGCAAGAAGCAATCCTGAGATGAAGTCTCTTGGGACCTCACCTCTCAGAGCTCACCCATCCTAAGCCATGCAAAAAAGCCACCTCCAGGAAAGTCACCTGCTAACTTTAGCCTCTCCTAGATGGCTCCTGACAAACTCTGAAGTTCTGTCTGTCCCAAACACTATGCTTGTAGTCACAGTCACAGCAACCCAGTGCTGTAGTTTGTCTTTATAAATTATGAATAAGACAGACCTCTGTGAGCCCAAGGCCAACCACACCTACATAGTAAGTTTCACTAGCCAGGGCTACATAGTGAGACCTTGTCTCAAAAATAAACTATGAATTAGATCATGAAACAAAATCTGAAGTGATCCTGTTACAGAGGTATTCAAGGGGCAGAATAATAGCCCAGTGGTCCTTGGGAACAGCTATCAGCCATGTAAGTCACCAAGTGCTGTGAGGAGTGGCCCCTCTGGGCCCATTCCCCTCTACAGGGCCAGTTCCCGCTCCAGGCCGGTTCCCATGTATAGTCACTTGACATTTTTGCTCACTTTTTTTTTTTTTTTTTAAAGATTGCTGTGGAACCTCCCCAGGGATTGAAAAGCAATTTACTTCAGATGTTTGGCTATGGCGGGAGTGGAGAAGTGACAGAAGAGGTATTTAATAAGCCTGATTGTGGACCATGGTGGAAAAAAATTCTCTTCAGCCTCTGTTTTTTCAGCGCTGTGCTCAATGAAAGGAAAGCGTATGGAACGCTGGGCTGGAATATCCCTTATCAATTCAGTTCCTCAGACCTGGAGGTGAGTGTGGGCTCTGGAAGGCAGACCATAGCAGACAGAGAGCTGTAAGCTGAGCTGAGGTAGCCTGGCTCTCCAGAGTGCTAGGCATTTACCTGGTGAGAAGAAAAGATACTGTGTGACTCAGAAATGAAGACTGATGAGCCAGAGACTCTTCAGTCAGCTTTCCAGAATGCTGTCACAGCCTCAACACTGAGGCTATACAAGGATTCCATCTTTGGACGAGTCAAATAACCCCAGGGTCCTAGTCTAGAGTGAAATAAAGCAGTGTGAGAGGGGACAAACCTCATTACATACACCACAGGGTCATTATCATTATAAGATGCAACTCAGTGGCCTGGAGAGATGGCTCAACAGTGAAGAGCACTGGCTGCTCTTCCAAACAGAAGACCAGGGTTCAATTCCCAGCACCTACATGAAGGCTCACAACCACATGTAATGACAGTTCCAGAGGGTCTGAGGCCCATAAAACACCCATACACATAAAGTACAAATTTTCAAAAGAAAGGTTCAACTTAATGAGTGTAAGTGAAAGAAACATTCTGATTAGTTCCTGACACATAATCATTACTAAATCACTATTAAAACATCTCTCAGTGTTCTTATTCAAAACAAGAGGAACAACAGCAAGCCACTGGCCTGACCTTTTTGATTTTTTGAGACAGGGTCTCTATATATTCCATGCTGTCCTGGAACTTGCTCTATAGACCAGGCTATAATAATATAATATCTACATCTATAGATCTGCTGCCTTCTGCCTCCCAAGTGCTGGGATTAAGGATATGTGCCGCCACCAACAGCCAGTGGCTAGGCTTTTTAAATTTGTTATCTTTTTAATAGTACCTTATATTGTGCTTTTTGGCAGGATGTTTTCTCTAATGCTAATAAAAGAATGTCTCCTTAAACTTTTTTTAAGTTGCTGGATAGTAGTGTACATGCCTTTGATCTCAGGAGGCAGAGGCAGGCAGATCTTTGAGTTCAGGACTAGTCTGGTCAGATGGAGATACAGGACAGCTAAGGCTACACAGAGAACCCTGTCTTTTAAAAAATCTCTAAGTTAATCTTTGCAATTCTGCTTCTGGTGTGGAATGCTGCATCCTTAATTACTCATCCATTTCTATGTCAGAACTTTTTTTTTTTTTTAGTTTTCTAGGAAAAGTCTTGAGTCTACCTATATTGGTGAATCCCACCCGGGAAAGCAGGTCTTCCATTCTTCAGTGTCCTCACTCTGTGTCCATTAGACACTTCAACCTACACAAGAAGCTTCATACACATAGTAAGCTCGTTGTTTCTGGGGCTGGTCAAGGATATAAAGCACAACAGGTGCACACTGGAGATCTGCCAAGAAATGTGAGCACAGGGTGTTCTTGTCCAAGTCCAGTCAAAATGCAAACAACACACTATGGAAAACTGCAAGTAACAGTCTTGGATTTCCTTAGAGGCCAGATGGTGAAGTCTGATTGATGTTCATGTCTCTTCTACTATAAAATTGTGTAGCATTTGCATACGATCTATAGGCAGCATCCTGTGTGCTTTAAATCATGGGCATCCAAATACAACACAGGTGCTGTGTGAACCACCGTGCTATCTTGTTTAGAGTAATGGTCTGGAAAGTGTCTACATGCACTCAGTACAGACGCCTTTGCTTTGATTGGGTGCTTAATTGAATGTGCAGATGTGGAATCCACAGAGAGCCCACAGTAGAGTCCACGGGTTTCAGGGCTGAGAGCACCAGGACTTACACAGTGGAAGCATGACCAGCTGTGGCCACTGAACAAAAGCAGCTGAGGGCCAGTATGTGTACCCCTAGTGCCTATGAGAGTCAGAGTCAGGAAGCCAGAAAGCCAGAAAGAGACAGAGGAAGAGGCCAAGAGAGCTGGGGACAGTGAAAGAAGAAGCTAGGGAGGAGGGAGAAGCACTGGGATCCCAGCTTGTCACATCAAGTCAAGTTGCTGTATGCAAGATCACATCAAGGTCATTTTCAGGACACCAAGAACCTGCTGTTGTAGGCCTTGGGGGATAAGGAAGGATGAGGGTAGGCACTTCCCTCCTGCATCCTTCTGTGCCCTGGCATCCAGTGCCCTGTGCATCCGTTAAAGCAGCAACCATAAGTACAGAGGACATAGGTAGGTCAACAACAGCACAGTCACCGGCGGAGAAAACATACACCCTGATACTTTATTCCTCCCTGGTCATGGTTGGCTGGTTGGTTGGTTGGCTGGCTGGTTGGTTGGTTTGGTTGGTTGGTTAGTTTTCCAGGACTGGTTTCTCAGACCCTAGGGCCTCACACATACTAGGCAAGTGTTCTACCACTAAGCTATAGCCCCAGAACCTTTTTATTATTATAATTTTATGATTAGGATGAATTGCCCATGTTTGTGCCTGTGGATCAGAACTCCCGGAACTAGAGTTACAGACAGTTATAGGCCACCATGTAGGTGCTGAGAATGAAACCCAGCTCTTCTGGAAATGCAGCCAGTGCTCTCCATCACTGAGCCATCTCTTCGGCTCCCACTGTCCTCTTTTATTGAGTCAGAGTTGCCTGAATTGGCCTTGAACTTGTAACTCTCCCGCCTGGGTCTCCTAAGTAATTGAGACTAGAGGATTACACTTCATGGCCTGGTTCTCTATAGAGAATCTGACCACTCGAGAGTTGGTGTGGTGTGAAGTGCCAGTTAAGCTAAAAACGCATGCAGAAATAACAAAGTGTGTGGGTCTTTCCACAGGTGTCCATAAAGGTGCTGGGGAATGTCCTCTCTGGCCGGTCAGAAGTTCCATGGAAGGAGATAAACTACCTGATCTCAGAAGTGACCTATGGTGGCCGGGTGACTGATGAATGGGACAAGCGATGCCTGAAGGCTCTTTTCTACAAATTCTGCAATCCTGAAATGCTGACGGCTACCTCCAGTTTCTCTAACAACGAGGTAAGAAATGAGCATCTCTTCTTAACTATTTCTAACTGGGTTTTGTTGCATTCTTCATGTCTCCAGGCGAGTTTTAATGATTAGTGGCTTTCATTAGCTTTCAGGACAGTATTACAAAACCAGCTTCCCACTATTTTATTAAGTGCCAGAATATACCAGAATATGCCAGGCAATAAGTGAAAGGAATGGTAAAGAGACGGCGTGTGCCCTCTGAAGACCTCGAGTGCTGCACACAAAGCCCTCGGAAGCAGAAGCAAGCAGCACACAGACAGACCACTGAGTCCACGCCAGACCATGCACATGTTTCTCACTGGTTGTCAAAGCTTCCATTTGCCCAGCTTTCAGGCAGGGCAGCTGAGGACCACAGAGTGAAAAGTACTCACTAGTATGTGGAAGGCTGGCATGCAAGAACCCTGTCCTGACCACAAGCACCTGAAATAGAAAACTTCACACCTCCTCTCTGCTCCCTTCCCTCAACTCCTTAGCTCATCCTCCATGCAGGCCTCAACCTTGTGAGCAGAGATCAGGGCTACATGCCAGCAGTTGTGCTCCATCGAATGTTTGCTTCAGGGGAAACAGCTCTGTGACCTCTGACCTTTAGGGCAGGGCCGGAGAGATAAGTAGACTCAGAAGATGGGAAGGACCGGAGGCTGCTGTCATCCAGACAAGTAGAGTTCAGACCAAGGTCATCTGCCCAGAGTCTTTTGAGACTAAAGAGAGATGAATAAAATGACAGTTGAGAGAAACTCATTTGTGAGGCACCAAAAACAAACAAACAAACAAAACACATATTAACAGCAGCATTTACGGACCACCTGGTGCATGACAGCCAGTGTGCATATTTCTTATTCAGCACTCAAAGCTTCTGTTTGCTTTTAAATGTTTAAAGGAATGTTTAAGTTTAGATTCTCAAGTCAGCCCCTAAGCTAAAATTAGCCTTGAAAAGCTTTAAATTAAACTCAGTAAATGTAGTGTGTATGTAGGCTGCCACACTAAATGTGTGTAAGTGAACAGGAGATAGTCACACACACACACACACACACACACACACTGTAGTTTATTGCAACATACCACATTAACAGAAGTGTATATTCTGAAATCTTTTATTTCAATTAATTACTTTCAAACTTTAAAAATTTTATGACTTGACAATTCACTAGTCCCTTCTATTCAGTGTAGTTTATTTACAGATAATGTCTTTATCAGAGACTTTGTTCTCTGGAGTGTCCTGTGTTCCTCACTAGGTCATCAGTGAAAGCCACTACCACCATCCTCCTGACCAGATAGAACAATGCATTTCTCTTCCTGGTCACTAGTCAGTCATTATTAATACTTATATTAGACAGATGTCCAGCATTTTTGATAAATGCTTAAGACAAACAATTCTGGGGAGGAAAGATGTGTTTTTGACTTGTATTTCCAGAGGTTTCAGTCTATAGGAAACCATGTTGCTTTGGGGCCTGTTTCAGCATGGCACCTCAAGGTGGAAACATGCAACAGGGAAGGCTGCACACTGATGGTAGCCGATAAAGTTGGACAGGACAGGCATCCCAACGTTTCCTTCAGACACACCACAATCCTCTAACTTCCTCCCTATTGAATAGTCTCATCCTCTCCCAGTGACACCAGACTAGTCACCACACTTCTAACACATGAGGCCTTGGCCTCCCTCACATGGCTTCTTCAGGCTGTACTAAGGGCCTCTTACTTCCATTACCTAGTGTGTATCTCATCAAGGCAATAGATAGAGTCATCTAGCCTTTAAATGTCCCCCACTTTCCAACCAGAAAGTTACATGTGTGTGTCATACAGTTTGCAATAGAGTGGTCCCAAGTGCTGAGTGTCTGTACCATATAGAACTAAGAAGAGCCTTGAGCATAAATGGTCATGGGGAGAGGCTATCTCCATGCATTACCTAGAGTAGATGTCTTACTCGCGCAAAACTAACAGAGCAATTAAACTTTCAGATGTACCAGCCAGTGCCCAGTTCTGCAAGCTTAAAGGACTGCATAAACATCATCCAGTCCTTTCCAGATGATGACTCTCCGGAAATATTAGGGATTCACCCTAAGGCCACATACACCTGCAGTGAGATCAAGACCCAGAAATACACTGAGACTCTCATCTTAATGGAGCCAAAAGATGCCTCAGGCTACCTCATGATCAAGTAAGAGCACACTAGGACTACTATTGGGTGAGAATTACCAGGTACAATCTGGAAAGAAAAGTATAACTTGCATGGTAGAAAAACTAAACTCTCCACATCACAGAAACAAGTACATGACACACATGTGCATGCACACACCTGCACTCATATGTGCACATGTGCACACACAACACACTTGCCAAGCATGTGGTAGTCAATATTTGTTTAAAAGGTGGCTGAATTGTACCTGGTGAGTTGTCTTTTTATGTGGATTTGGTTTTTCTGTTTTAAGTTTTTCAAGACAGGGTTTCTTTGTGTAACAGCTCTGGCTGACCTGGAACTTGCTTTGAAGACCAAGCCAGCCTCAAACTCAAACTCACAGAGATAGGCCTGCCTCTGCCTCCCTGTGCTGAGATTAAAGGTATGAAACACCACACCTGGCTTAATTTGTTTAAATGTGAATCAAGCACATGTGCGTCTCAGGAGGAATAGACAGCCATCACAATGAGTACCAAACAGACACATCACACACAAGACACACACATATACAAGGCAAACACACACACACCACACACAAGACACACACACACCATATTCTAGATAATAACATTCCTTGGCAGAAAAAGTGTCTTTTCTATAATTTTTCTCCTTGCTGTAATTACTTCTTGTTGGGAATATGAATAGCATACTCTGAACACTGTAGCTGTCAGGATAATTGCTCCATAAGTCTATGCAAGGTAGCCACATTATCCAAATCCCCAGATGCCAACTACATAATTCTCTAATACCTATAGATTGAGTTTACATTTCTTTGGCTGTTAAAATATGTATATTTTCCCCTTGTACCTCCAAACCAATTGGAATTCTGTATTCCTTATAGGTATCTTATTTCTTTGGGTCCTGGCTCGTTCAGATAACAGCCAGAATGCTCTCTGGTTTGGCACATGGGTTTTGCTATTTGATCCATCATTCAGTGTTGTTTACTAACACAAAATCAACACAGTCCAAGTGCCACTTCACTAGAAGTGAGTATGGACTGCCTGCTTCATAGGAGAAATTGCATATATGAAGAAAGGTAGATGCCCAAGAGGAAACATCCAGCATGTTCCCAGAGAGCAGCAGGTAGAAATATCCTGTAGAGTCTGATGACAGCCTTCATACTATTAGCATTCCCCAATACACCAAGGAAAGATGGTATGATTATAATGGAATTGTGTCACTTTTGCTGGAAAGATGTAAACAAATGTCTGTTTACCTCAGATAACAATAACAATTCCTCCCAAATCTAACTTAATGAACCAGTGGGTTCACTGAAGTTATTTTCAGGAGTATGGGTTACAGGCTACTTACAGGAGCACAGATGAGCCAGACATCTCTGTCACCAAAGCTTGCAGGCTGCCCTCTCATCAAGTCTCTCCTGCCCCATGATTGTTAATTCTGATATAACTTTCCAGGGAGCCTTGTGAACCTTCTAAGTTTCAGGAACTTCCTGACACTTGTGACTCCATGGGCCTTTAGAGTTTAGTTTATTTCCTCAGTATGAAAGAATCCTTCTTTGAAAGAATGTTCAGTTTGAAAGAAATAGCTATACATCCAGAATACATCTAACAGGCATCTTAAACATGTTTCATAGTATCTCTTCAATCACTTAGAGGCTATGATTCCTCCAGTCATGTTACTCAAACATGGAAACTCATTTGTCTGTGAGATGCCATTGGGAGACTTGTTATATTCCATATGATTGAGGCTTTTTGACTTTTGAAGTTACTTGAAGCCACCTTAAATGGTTACTGAGAAAATGAAGCAAAAGTCAAAAGCAAAACATGATGACCAAACAGAAAATGCTGTCCTTGGGTGACAGATGTGCAACACGGCCCAGAGGCAGTGCTGCTGAGCTTAAAGGTCACAGTGGCAGCACCAGGGTTATCAGCTGCTTGGAAAGATGACATTCATTTGACTAAATAAAAAGAAACTTGGATGTCAGGTTTAAAAAGAATGGGCCATACAGGCAATCAAAGGGAGATCAAAATGTAGCTATTCCCTGCTCACCCACTTTCTGCCCTGTCAGCTCCCCAAGACTGACTTCTTATCTTTGGAAGGACTCCAAAATGTCCCTCCAGCCATGTGGCACCAGTCACATCCAGCTGTGTACACTCATGTCACACTCAGAGTGCAGTCAGAAGCCCTGGGGTAAACACAGAGGGACATGACAAAGTGAGCCATTGTCCTCTGTCTTCTCAGTCTGGGGACATCTGGTAAAAAGGTGTTTTAGGAACAAACTGTAAGAAGGCTTTTACAGCTCCTTTCCTTATAAATGTGGATGTTAAGGGACAGTCCCTTCCTCTGTAAGGGGGCATGAGCTGCAGTGTCCCTGAGGTCCTCTGTATCACAGCTGTGGGCTCTGGGAAGCTGCCCACCTCTGTGGGACCAAAGTAGAGGGCACTCCCAGGAAAAGTGGGTCTGTGCCTCAGTCTTCCCCATCTTGCAGCCCCGAGCAGAGCAATGATGAACTGGTGATGGAGGTCCTGACTGACATAATGATGCAGCTGCCCCTGACGGTGGAGAACGAGGACGTGTCCGGGCCTGAAAACCAATGCACATTCAAATTTATTATGGCAAGTCCAATATGGGAGAGGCTAAATAAGAATATTCAAGGTGAGTAGCAGCCCTGGGCTTCTCCCACGCAGCAGCCTCACCAGGAAAGATAAATACGCTGGGGGAGGGAGAGCAGCTTGGAAACTTGGAAAGATCAAGTGTCTCCCCAGATGGTAGCAGAAAGGAAAACAAGGCTGCAGTGTGTGACAGAGGAGGGTGCCCAGAGGCACGAAGACCAAGAGGAAAGCAGCAGCCACCATAGCAGACACGGCCCCGCTAGGGTCGCTGCTCTCCTCACCCTCTGGCCTCTGAGATGGTCTGGTGATGCTCTCAAGGAGATAAATGTCTGTATTGGGAGAAATTTCCAAGTTAAATTTCTTAACATCCACAATTTCTTTTTTCTAAATTTCACTTTCCTTTCCTTAACCATATTTTTTTACTTTTTGTTTGTATGCTGGTGGGGTATACACTTGAGTACATGTGTCCAAGGACACCAAGAGATATCAGATGCTTTCAAGCTAGAGTTACATCCGGTTGTTAATCATGATGTGCATGCTGGAAGTCAAACTCGGGAACTCTGCAAGAGCAAAGAAGAGTACATGCTCTTAACCACTGAACCATTCCTCCAGCCCCATAGTCTAACTCTTTCCAAAATTCATCTTGGAGCCAAATGTTGAGCAGCAGTTTGCCAAAATACAGAATGACATGCAGTCGGTGATAACATATAACAGACAGTAGTCCCGTGAGATCACCTAGTCACTGCCATGGTCTCAGTACAAGTGTGTGTGCTGGCACTGGTACAAGAGCGTCTCTGAAGCTGCAGCTCTCAGAATGCTAAATATAGTCTTCAGTTCTGTCTGGAGGGATGGCTCAGCAGTTAAGAGCACTGACTGCTCTTTTAGAGGTCCTGAGTTCAATTCCCTGCAACTACATGGTGGTTCACAAGCATCTGTATTGGGATCTGATGCTCTCTTCTGGTGTGTCTGAAGAGAGAGACAGTGTACTCATATAAAATAGATAGATAGATAGATAGATAGATAGATAGATAGATAGATAGATA
>JANHMN010000015.1:68224326-68234814 GCA_030674055.1 Rhabdomys pumilio
ATAGATAGATAGATAGATAGATAGATAGATAGATAGATAGATAGATAGATAGATAGACAGATATTTGAAAAAAGAGGGTCTCACTAAGAAGCCCCTGGCTGTCCTGGAACTCAGAGATCCACCTGCCTCTGTCCTCCAAGTTCTGGGAGTAAAAGCTTGCACTACCATGACTAAAGCTTTCTCGAGACATACCACCTGCTTACTGATTTGCATATTAGTTAAGGTGACACTCTTATTATGAGACACAATAACAAGCAGTACGGTTGATCAAAAAACCCTAAAATATTTGCTATCTAGACTTCTCTAGAAAATGTCTACTGACCACAATAAAATACATGGACTTCTTCCAACTTGGAAGCCTGCATACCTCATGCAAACCTCCTTTCCCCTGTAAAACATCACATTCTCTCTCTCTCTCTTTTTTCTAATTCAGGATATGATCCCCTTATCCACTCTGTCTTGATACCCTTTCTGAAAAGAGAGATAGAACGTTTCAATAAGTTATTATCTGTCATACATAAATCCTTAAAGAATCTTCAACTCGCTATAAAGGGAGAGAGCATCCTCACTCCGGACCTAGAGGAGACATATGACTCTTTCCTCAGGGCCCGAGTGCCCACGCTGTGGCAGGTAAGTAGCCATGTTTGTTTGCCTCTTGCCTGAGATAAATTTCAGGGCTGTACACTGACCAAGCTGACTGCCCTATATGAGGAGACAGTGGCAACCATTGTGTTAATCTACTCTGGATACAAATGTGAGCTAATTCAACCAATTAGACAGCAATGTGGCAATTCCACCCAAATTTATCTTTGAGTTATTTACCACAAAGCTGAAACGGTATTAATCTAAAACAACCTGGAGACACAGGAAGAGGAATCTGGTTTCATGGACTAAGGTCCAGCCACAAGATGTGCACAAGGATCAAAGAACCCATGCCCCGCCCCAAGGTCTTGGTAAAGTTTTGAAAGTTTCGGAAGAATATGGAGGCATATGTTTGCTTGTAAAAGTGTATGTGTTCTGACTGTAAGCAACACAGATGCTGTGGCAGGAAAAGCAGATCTCAGGCATTGGTTTGCATGTCATATTCTACAGTATTTCAGCCCTAGTCTACTCTATCTTATTCATATTTTTAGTTAGTATAAAACTTTAAATGTTTACAAATGCCGTAACCTACATATTCTTAGGAAACAGGAAATTATTACAAATGACTGCCACAAATGAAATAAACAGTACTGGCAGCTGCTACCTGGGCAAACCCTGAACCCTGCAGCTGTGCAGCAGAACTCAGGGTAGTCACAAAAGGCCATCACTTAAGCGATGTAACACAAACCCATACAGTAGCGGCTGCCTCCAGCTGCCGGTGACAGACAATGCAGCAGCCACAGAGAAAGAACCAGGGGGCTGATTGTTTGTTTTGGTTTGTTTTGTTCTTTTTAGTGAAGACGTGCTGGAAGTGACGGCAGTGTTGGTTGTCCAACTCAGTAAATACATCTAATGACTATGGAATGTATACCTCAAATCCATAATTGTGTGGTTATGTGGATTGCAGGTCAATACAATACTTAAAACAAACAAACAAACAAACACCCTGTGTAGAAAACACAAAAAGAGGTTAGAGGCATCAGTGATAACTAATTCTTTAAAAGCTGAACATGAATGAGTGAAAAATTGAAATGTAACATCTGTAGATTTCACACGTGGAACATGACGGGGACTTGAGGCTGACTGGATTTCTGACTTGCTGCACCACTGAGTCACTGAGGGGCTGTGGCACAGCTACAGAAGGCAAGTGGCTGCAAGTCTGCCTGACAGTCTGAGCTGAGCTAACTGGTTATAGGAAGTCTGTAGAGCTAGGGGGACTGGAGAGGAAAGCTTTAGGTAAGAGAGGCCCAGGCAAGAAGTCATGCTGTCAGCCTTGCTCCTCACTCCTGAGGAAGGAACCGCTGGGACCATCAGGAGGGAGGGAGGGTAAAGAGAAGAAAAGGGCTGGAAGGAGTTGGGCAGCAAATTCACCTCCAAAACAGAAGCCAGTGAACTAGATCTGAAAGGAAGTAATCAGAGTCCAGAAGAAAGCTGAGTGCCCAGAGTAGAGTGGGACCAACTGCACAGCAACTGACTTCTAATGAGGACTCACAAGACACCTACTGTAAACAGAAGACAGGCAGCTGCAGGCTGCAAACCCCACTTCCTCCATCACTTGACATTTAGGGGCTTGTTGTGAGCAGGATCAGACAGTGGACAATGGAGACTGCAGGCAGACAGGAGCACCCCAGAAGGTCAAGAGGTCAGGCCAGCTCTGCTGGGCTGGAAGGAAAAGGACAGGAACTGGCACCAAGAAGCCTAGGGAGTTCAAGTGGCTAAAACCCAGGGTCCCCATGAACACAATGTCCCCAGAAAGAAGAGGGAGACAAGAGATGAAGGTTTAACAGTGACAGAAGCCGGGACGGGCAGGGGTGGCGCACACCTTTAATCCCAGCACTTGAGAGGTAGAGGCAGGCGGATTTCTGAGTTCGAGGTCAGCCTGGTCTACAGAGTGAGTTCCAGGACATCCAGGGCTACACAGAGAAACCCTGTCTCAAAAAACCAAAAGAGTGACGAAAGCCTGTAGCTAGGACAGGCACATTCAGTTAGAGTGCTATGGTTTCCTTGGTACTAATTTTCAGGCTTATCACTGTTTTTACAGCTGAAAAATGGCATCTCCTGCCAAGGTGTTTCTCCCTGGCAGAAATGTGCCTAGAGAGCTCTCCAGAGATTTATAGAAACAACGTGCCTCTCTTTCTCAATCTGCAGAAGTATGCCTACAAGTCCTGCCGGCCCCTGAGCTTCTGGGTGAGCAACCTGATCCAGCGGGTGAACTTCTTCAACACCTGGGCCAAGGTGGCCTACACAGCCATCCACCATCGGTGAGAGCCAGGGTCTTCCCTGCTTCTGCTCGAGCTTGCCGGTTTCCCCACTCACCTTACCACATGGTGTACTCTCATGGTTTTTTTTTTTTTCCTCACCCCTTCCTTTTGGGATGAGAAAACAGAGACCTCAAAGTTGAGATCCTGTGCAAGGTCTTCCCATGCTGAGAGCTGGAAATAACCTACAAAGTGTTTCTTCCTGCCATCCTGTACTCTGCCTGGAAAAGTGAACAGGGGGAATGCGGGATAGTGTGTGAAAAACTCTAGCTGTGTCTCCTTGACTCAGTCTTTCCAGTAGTCCCGTGGTAGGGAGTAGGTACCGACCCTGTCACCATCCTGTTTCAGGAAGGAATAAGCCACAGTACAGGAAATGACTTACCCAAGATGTTACAACTAGAATACAGAAGTATCGCAATGCAAACCCTGAGGTTCTGTGTCCAGCCTGTGCCCAGACACACCTGAGTCTCAACCGTGGGCAAAGTCTACAACTCAGAAACAAATGCTCAGATCCCTCCCAGCCAGGTGTTTCCAAATCCATGGCTTCCACAGGCCACCCCACCCCTCTTTTCCCTTAAGATGCCTCAAACTATGCCCTGTGTCCATGAATGTATAAAACAGAGGCTGAGGTAGACCAGGGTGAGTGGTGAGTGCTGCTCCTTGGCGGACTATGGAGGGAGGTCGCAAAGGCCACTTGAGAGGGAGCAGCTGCCATGCCCTCAGCTGCCCTGCCCTGCCCCTGGCTTCTCACCAGGTACATGTTGCTTATCACAACTTGGAAACAGCTTGACCAGAAATTCAAACGTCCCACTGACTCTGGGAATGAAATCACTGATGGATTTCCAGCACGATACTGGCTCTCTGCTTTCTTCTCTCCACAAGGTGAGTGAGTGCTCACACACAGCGCAGACCCACATCTGGCTCTGGCATGTCACTCCACTGCCATTGGCCCAGAAGATAGCACCTGCAGGCCCGTGGGCCCTGAGCCTGTCCTCCCCCACGTCCTCTCCCTGTCTCTAGGATAACTTGAGATACTCAAGGCCTCACTAGGCCTTGACAAGGTTTTTTCTCATCTCTGAGTCACTGGTTCCATATCAAAGACACAGAACCAAGACCCTCCCTTGGGAGAAAATACCATACCTCAGACACTTACTAACAAAAATTGATGGTCAAGTGTCTGCTGCACCCTACCTGCTCAGCACAGACACTAAGTGGAATATGTCACAGCAGCAGGGAGTCAAGGCCCATAGGGACCTGGGAGGAAGCCACAGTGAACTAAGCTCCACAGGAATAGGCTGGTTTTGTTTTACTTCTGTTGCACCCCTAGTACCTAACTTGTCCAACACCAGCAAAGTTCAGTCAATACTTGAAGAATGAATAGGTGACTTTCCATGAGCCCATGTGTGAACGAATCACTACTTAGTACATAACATAGGGAGATCATAACTGATGGCCACAGAAGCCCACTAAGGAAGGGACTTGAAGATAAGACTTGACACCTGCCACCAAGTATTGCCCAAGCAGGACAGAAGAGGAGAACAGACAGCATCCACACAGCACTACAGCTGCCAGCCTTGTTCTATTCAGACAGCTCCTTCCATGGTCTTTGAAGATTGTTGTCATCTGTATGTCCAGTGAGGAAAAACCTCACCTGAGGCACGAAGAGTTGGCTCAGCAGTCCTCCTGGAGAGGACCCAAGTTTGGTTGCCAGCACTGACATGGTGTTTCACAACCATCCATAACTCCAGTGCCAGGACATCCAGTCTTGACCTCCAGAAGCACACATGCAGTACACAGGCATACTGAGAACAAAACACTCACATATAAAATGAGAAGTCTGATAGAAAAAAATACATTTTTAAAAGGATTGTAGAGAGAAAGAAACTTGCCCAAAGTTTTACAACTATCTAATAACTTAGAGGACTTTGAAGGATTCACCCAAGTGATAATGTTGTTTTTAATTTAGCCTGACTTAAGAGTCAAGTGTTTAACCAAGGGCAGATACAAGAACCACAGACAGTATGTGTGGCCTGAAGCTAGAGAGATGGCTGTAGGTGACACAGCAGGGAGTTTTTGCACTGGAGAGGGAGGGAGAGAAAGGGAGGGAAGTCGGTCATAGACACTGATATGACAGAGGACAGAGGCTTTAGTAGGCTGGAGAAGTTCAGGATTGGTCTTGGCCTTGGCCATAGAGAAGCCTACTTTGTCTCCAGTCAAAAGCTGGCTGTGGCTACAGTTGGGGGTCATGGGACAGGAGAGAAGGAGGCAGGTAGGAGAAGTGGGAAGCAGAACCAGCTGGCCTCCCTGTTTGAGATGATGTGTCAGAGAGCAGGCACAGATCAGCAGGATTCAAGTCCACCTCTGGCTCAGAGGGACCACAGAGTCTGGCGACCTGATGAAGAAATCATCCTCACATAGGTTTGACTTTGTCCTTATCATCTGTACCCTCCCTCCACGCAACCCACAGAGAAACACAGGTGGGTTAGCAAGCCCAGAAAAAGGAACTTCCCTCACTTGTCCACATGACATTGCCTGGGTCGCACGCTCACTTACCTATGACCTATCTCTGAGACCAAGATTATTGAAGGTACAAAATGATGACCCAAAATAAGATTAGAAAAGGCGCAGGTACCAGCACTATGACCCCTCTCCCTGCACAAAGGTGGTGGGGAGTTGCACCTACAGAATAGCCCGTGTGCACAGGCCTGAAAGTTAGGTGTCTGGCCCCACTGCTGTCCTCCAGTATAGCCCCATGGTGTGAGACACTATTCCCAGATAAGTGTCAACAAGCATCTATTCACAGCAGATAGGGAACCAACCAAAATAAGGACCACCATAGTCCAAACTCAGTGAACCAATACATTAAGGTTACTTACAGAAGCAGCAATGACTCAGACAGTTACAACACCAAAGCCGCCCCAGCATGGGTGAACGCTCACAAAAAGCTACGATCCTGGAGCTCACTGCACAACCTGCAGGCAGCTCAACAAGCTGGAGTATCTTACCCAGTATGTCCAGCATATCTGAGAGTATATCTCAACAATCCTTACTGTTTATTGACACTTGGAGAGGGAGGGGCATGGTGAAACTAGTCAGTTTCAGAAACTTCCTGAAGCTTCTGAATTGCTTACTTCCTGAGGTTTAAAGAGGTTCATTGCAGGATGGAATGTTTCACTTCCCCTTAGAACATTCTGTTTCTTGCCAAGCTTCCCTCTAAAAGGGGATCGAGGAGTAAACTAATACAGAAATCCCATTCCCCTTCCTCCCTGGCTCTCCCTTTCATCTCCATGGGGCAGCCATAGTGACTACCCCACAGGAAACCCGAAGCTTCCCAGAACTTTGACATTGTTTTTCTTCAAAGCCTTTCTTACTGCTGTGCTTCAAGACTATGGAAGGGCTCAAGGAATTTCCATGGATGCCCTCACTTTCACTCACAAAGTAATTTATAACATCGATGACAGCCAAGAGGATATCTCCAAATTTCTCCAGAAGAGGCTCAACATAGTCAGGAGAGCTTTCCAGGTACTGGGTGCTAAGGAGACCAGAAAGGGTCCAACCTCCACCTTACGACTAAAGGCATGGCTCATTTAGTCATACAGATGGAATGTAAGTTTCCACAGTTCTGTGAGCTTCTCACTGAGTCTTCATGTCTCTGTGTGCTTTTGTACCTACAATGCAGTTCATACCATCGCAGCTAGGTAGCGCAGTTTGAGGGCAGGTTATGTCACACCTCCAGCTATGTTCTTTCTGCTTAGAGTTGCTTTAGCTATCTGTGATCTTTTAGTGTTTGCATCCAGATCCTAGGGTTTTCTCCCAGTTCTGTGAAGACTATCATTGGAATTTGGGCAGATGGTGCACTGCATCCGTAGATTGCTTATAGTGGCACAGCCATTTTGACAGTCGTTCAATCCAGAAGCATAGAAGGTCTGTCCATTATCTGATGTCTTCAATTTTTTTTTCCAGTATCTTAAAACTTTTATCTCCATGGTTAGGTTTATTCCCAGACATGTTTACTTTTTAGGTTACTGTAAAAAGGATATTTTCCCTGATATCTCTATCAGCAAGTTCAGTTTTGATGTATATAAGAGCTACTAACTTTTTTGCTGTTACCATTGTTCACTTGGGTTTTTGTTCTATTTTTTAAGATGGTCCCACCCACTATGTAGCTCTGGCTGTCCTGGAAGTCACTATGTAGATTCATGCTAGCCTAGAACTCACTATGTAAACCAGGCTGGCCTGGAACTCAGGATCCCAAGTACTGGAATTAAAGGCGTGTGCCACCTCACCCACAAAAATCTACTTATTTTTGAATGCTGACTTTGTATCCTGCTATTCTGAAATCTTTTTAATTTTTTGGTGGCGTCCATAAGGTCTTTTAAGAATAAAATGTTAAGCCGGGCAGTGGTGGCGCACGCCCTTAATCCCAGCACTTGAGGGGCAGAAGTAGGCAGATTTCTGAGTTCGAGGCCAGCCTGGTCTACAGAGTGAGTTCCAGGACAGCCAAGACTACACAGAGAAACCCTGTCTTGAAAAACAAACAAACAAACAAAAAGAATAAAATGTTAAGCTACCAAAAGGGGTAGTATCCTGGTTAGTCACTTTTTATGTTTCATTTTGTCAACCTGACACAAGGTAGTTACCTGGGACTGGAAAAAGAAACCTCAGTAGAGAAAAACGCCTGAGTCAGATTGCTTGTAGGAAATCTATAGGGCTTTTTCTTGACTCAGGAGTGATGAGAGGACCCAGCTCACTGGGGGAAGTGCTACTCCTGGGCAGATGATCCTGGCTGTATAGAAAGTGGACTGAGCAGGCCATGGAGAGCAGGCTAGTAAGCAGCATTCCTTCATGGTGTCTGCCTCAGTTCCTGCCTTCAGGTTCCTGCCCTGTTGGACTGCTGCCTTGGCTTTGTTGGACTGACTCAGCTAAGCTGAATAAACCCTTTCCTCCCTAAGTTGCTTTTGGTCATGGTCTTTAACACAGGAGGAAAAAAAAAAAAAAAACAAAGACAATTTTTCCTTTCTGATTTATTGCATTTATACCTTTCTCTTCTTACAGAACACTTTATTCAGTATGAGTAAAGACAATAGACACCCTTGTCTTGTGCCAAGAAAAGGGGCTATTTTCCATCTTTAGCATAATGTTGGCTGTAAGTTTGTATTATCCCCTTTATTTCAATGAGTTAAGTTCTCTGTCTTTTCCTAGTTTGCTCGGGACTTTTATCAAAAAGGTATGTGGAATACTCAAATACTTTTTCTGACTTCCTTTGAAATGATCTTATATTTGTCTTTACATTTATGAATTACATTTTTATTGATTCATATGTCAAACCAACCTTGCATCCCTGGAATGAAGCCAGCTTGGCTGTGATGTATGACTTAATGTGATCATGAAATCAGCTTGCAAGTACTGTACCTGTGAAGATTTCTGCACCTATGTTCATCAGGGAGACTGGCTTGTAGTTTTCTTCTTTGTCTTTATCTGAGTTCAGGGCAAGTCTTGTGCTGGCTCCAGAGAAAGAGGTTGGCGCTGTTCCTTCCTTTCTGACTTGATGCAATCTAGCAAGTACTGGTTTTATCAGGCCTTCCTGGAGAGCTGGGCAGCAGCATACTACTTCTCCAGCCATTTCTTTGTACGAGACTTCTAAGCAATGCTTTTTTAAATCTTAGTTTGCTATGGGTGTGTTTAGACTGATATATTCTGGTCTTAATTTCTGTTAAGTCATATGCACTTAAAAATTTACCCATTTTGACTAGATTTTCCAGTTTGTTGGGATCTTAAGTTTTCAAAGCATTCCTTAAGATCTGGCTTTCATCAGTCTGCTGTAGCATTGATTTTGCTAATTTGCACCTGTGTTTCTTTTGGTTCCCTTGGCTATTTGATAAGTCCTGCTAACCTGTTTGTCTGTTTGTCACATGCTGTTCTTTTCCTCATGCACCTGCTTTGTATTACTTGTTGCCGTCTGTGGACTTGGGTTTAGCTGCTCCTTAACTTTGCAGAGCTTGGAGGTATACATTAGGTTATGTACTTAGAATCTTATTTGTTTTTAATGTAAGCACACAGAGCTATAAACTCTCCTCTCAGGGCTGCTGCCTACACTGCCCAAAATATTCTGGTAGGTTATGCTCTCCATTTCATTTGATTCTAAGGATTTAATTTCTTCCTTGATTTCTTCAATGAACCGGTTTGGTGACTCCTGGCTGTAACCTGAGGTGATTTTGTAATGTTCTTGTACATGTTTTTGAATTCCTTTTGTTTCTTTGGAAACTCTGGCATTTTCCGAGTCTCATTGTGTTTTCCAGTATTGAAAGGCTTGTGGAGTGTTGGGTGGAGTATCAGTCACTTGTTTGTGGGGCAATGGGATGGAGTGTCACTCATGCTGGGCTTTTTGTGTTGTGCCATCTGTTGGAGAGTGCATGCCCTCTGGTTCATACTGATGTTGGGGGAAGCCAACTACAGGAACAGTTGTGATGGTTTAACAGAAGTTAGCTGCAGAAGAAACACTGAGCCTAACCTGTGTCCCTGTAAGGTTTGTAAACAGGAGTCCTAGAGTCTTGGCTGGGGAGTGAAGACTGAACGAGGTGAGGCTTAGAGATAAGACTAGGAATGAAGTCAGTCTGTGGTTACAAGTCTGAAGAGCAGTAGAGAAAACACTGCATATAAACTTGGAGAATGGAAGGACAGACGAAAGTGTAAAGTGTATATAAGCAGGTTCTTACTTCCTGCTGCTTTACACTAAGAAACAACTCCAGTTTAGGGTAAGTTAAGATAGCCTCCACTTACTTTTAAATGGCTCTCCAGAGAATTACAAACTGTGTTCCTACATATCTCTCAGCCACATTCAGTGTGGCGGCCAACACTATGATCCCAGAACTCAGAAAGAGAAGCAGTTCAAGGTTATCCTCAATTACTTAAAAGTTCGAGGCAAGCCTGGGCTACATGAGACCCTATCTCAAAAAAATACCATGGCAAGTCATGGAATTATAAGTGGAAATCATATCAAATGCACAAAGTATAAGAAATGAACATGATTTATAAGAAAAAGCAACACTAGAACAAGAGGATTGGGTGGAACTTGTCATTTACCTAAATAGTAAGGGGAAAATAAAAGGCATTATACAAAATAATTCCCAGGAAAACCCTTATAGAATGAGTGAAAATACAAATTGTTTTTAGGCATTTAGCTTCCACCTTGACATGTTCACATTCCAGAATACACAGGCTAAAGAATTTCCCTGAGCACCTTGTGGCCTGTCTACACAGTAATTCCATGTCAGTGACCCTGGGCATCAGTGCACATTTTGCCTCAAGGACTCACCAGACTCACCAGAGGAACAGGGGCTTCTGAGCAGTACAAGCCTCATCTGTCCTGCCCATGAACCCCCAAATCAGCAGCTGTATAGAACACCTGCTACTCCGTGAACCCCCAAATCAGCAGCTGTATAGAACATCTGCTACCCAGAACACACATGACATTGGAGCTGCTGGTATTTTCTACCCAAGAGCTCATCAGAAATCCAAACTCTTATTGTGTGTGTGTGTGTGTGTGTGTGTGTGTGTGTGTGTGTGTGTGTGTGTGTGTGTGTGTGTG
>JANHMN010000015.1:68234824-68247577 GCA_030674055.1 Rhabdomys pumilio
GTGTGTGTGTGTGTGTGTGTGTGTGTGTGTGTGTGTGTGTGTGTGTGGTTTTTTGAAACAGGGTTTCTCTGAGTAACAGCCCTGGCTGTCCTGAAACCTACTTTGTAGACCAGGCTGGCCTCCAACTCAGAGATCCTCCTGTCTCTGCCTCCTGAGTGCTGAGATTAAAGGTGAATCCTACCATGCCCAGCCAGAAATCCAAACTCATTACAAGTTAAAGACTTATTTTTCCTGTGTCAATGATGCATTATAGAATTGTTCCTCACCTATTTTCAATTTCCAATTCTTTCCCAAGTGAGGGAGCCCTGTGGGAGAAGCAGACAGCTTTGAATACAACCTGCTGACTCCTTTCACAGTTGCTTTTCCCTCTATAAAAAAAAAAAAAAAAAAACTTAGAAATCTAGAGTCTGTTTTCCCCTAAGTATTCAGGACAGCATAAACTGGGATGTACCATATTGGACGGCAGGGGTAGGGGCAGCAATCTTAGCCATGGTTCGTGACTTCTGGAAGAAGTACCCTGATCCTTCCCCTCTCTCATCAGCAACACCAGAACCACTCTCCCAAAGGAGTCTACATTTTTGGTTTATTCATTGAGGGGGCACGGTGGGATCCTGAGCAGGAGGTACTGGAAGACTCCCTGCCCGCTGAGCTGTGCTGTGAGTTTCCTGACATCCACTTTTTACCAACAAAGGTAATACCAGCCTTGTAAGGAAGAACCAAACTTGTGACTTCTCATGACCTGCGACCTCATGAGGGAAAGTAATCACGTATGTTAGGCAGAACAGTACAATACTGTTAAAGACCTAAAAATGGGCTGAAACTGATGTCCGTGGCTACCTCTCAGGGATGGCATACCGAACGTTATCAAGTTATCCCTATTTTAACTCTCTAGCACAATTTCAGCATGCAACTACTCTCTCATTAAATATGTTCAGCGCAAAAACATAAATACCCTCAAACTTACTCACAGAAAATGTGACCTATTGGTTTTAACTGTGAACTGACTAGAAATCTTTATTTTTAGATTACTGAAACCTCCCAGGATTCTGACCAGACAGACTCAGAAGTGCAAACTTTTGAATGTCCAGTTTACCACACACCTGAGAGGTCGAGAAACACTACTGGTTTACCAACGGCCCCCTTAACATCAGTGCATTTACCAACGAAGAAACCTCCTAGTCACTGGATCACCATGCAGGTTGCACTGCTGTGTGAGAAGAATGAATAAATATCCAGACCAAACCAGTTTAAGTTTGGGCTCTTCTTACACTTACATGCATCAGGACATTCAGATGTGGGGGACAGCCTTGTAACATGCCATGCACCTAGCCAAACCTGGCAGATGCGCGGGAGACTTCAACAGGTAAGCCGTGTCTGTGCGTTCTTTCAGAGGAGCACAATGCTTCCAAGTGTTACAGAACCTACAACACTTTTGTAAGCGGTTGGTGTTCTTAAACAGCAAATAGTAAACACGACCAGTTTGTAGGAGTTGGGAATTCTATCCCTACCCCTAAACCCTCAGATTCCATTGCTGGGATTTTGTTTAAGACAAGGTCTCACTCTCTAGCACAGAATGGCCTCAAATACACAGAGATGCTCCTGACCCAACCTCCTGGACTGCTGCGATGACAGTTGCTCTAGAGTCTTTGCTTTGCTATAAACCTGCTTGTTCCTACAGTTCTGAAAGACTCAAAAAAAAAAAAAAAAAAAAAAAAAAGCTATGGCAGAAAAAGAAATGAGGATGAGACAGCAACTCTTTATTTCCAACTTTTTGTTTCCAATCAGAATTTTATTACAAAGCTTGCCAAATGTCAAATTAAAACCAACTTGCACCTGATACCCAGATACTGTGGCACTGCCTGCTCCATCACCACCAGGCAAAAACCCAATGTCTTTACTTACCCAAAAGTTCCCTTCTAAGCTTATTAGCACATACATATCATGTTGATACCAGGAGAAAAGAAAGCATGATAGAAAAATAGAAAAACACCTGAGTACTATTAAGACAGTGACCATGCCATCAGAGTGTCACAATTCCTAGTCACATGAGCATGGCTTCTTTACATACACGCTAAGCTACGGGGCAGGACGACCTGAACACTGCATCTGGCTCATATGTGATATGTGTAATTGAAACCCAAATATATTTTGTATTGCATCCTTATGTCCTTATTCTGAGGAAAATGTAGCTCTGAATAAAAAAGTCTAGTGAATCTGCCACTTGTCCTGCTCTGGGACAGTTACTATGAAATTAATCAACCTCACTAGAATTGAATGGCTACAACCAGCTTATGTACAGCTATTAAACTGAGAAAGAAAACTTAAAAGTTGTATCAGAGAGAACTCCTTTCTAGAGAGTTCTAAAAACATAAAGGATACAAAATAGTATAAACTGTATTAGCTAAACAGTAGCAAAAACACTGCTGAACTGTAAGTCAAAAAATATATAAAAATAGTAGCCTAAAAATGGCAATTTTTTCCAACACCAATGTGTGTAAAAATATTTAAATAGTGCTGTTACTCCAAAAATATATATTTTTTTTCTATTTGCAACAGTTTATAAAGGCAAACACACACCTGCAAATTGAGGTAGCAAAGCCAAATTCACAAACTTTGGATAAAGAAAAGTAACTTTCCTATGTTTTAACTTTAAATGAATGTAATTGCTTTACACTTTTAAATTCACATTACTTTACAAAACTTAATTTAAAACACTGAAAATATTTTGTTAAAAACCTACTTAGTTTCTGACAATTATCACACATTCAAAAACTGTACAGAAAAATCAAAAGTCACCATATATTACATAAAAGTAGTCTATGTGTTTACATTTCCAAATTCACTTTTAAAGGCTGAGGTGGAGTCACTGCTATGAATGGTCTCCCTTAAACAGGTCCTGCAAGTGATCTGCCCTTATTCTTCAGATATATCATCAATGTTGGGCTGATTCTTGCTTGATTTACAGACTAATAAGTTGACTTAAAGAGAATTCTGTCCTAAGCACAATGAAACATAGATGTACTTTAAGAGTTTTCAATTAAGAAAAATCAAATGGCAAAAAGAAAAATATTTTGAAAACAAAAAAACTTATAAAAATAAAACTTCAGATTTCTTAGGGATTAAAATTTTCCTATTAATAAGCAAATTATACCATCTTTGTACTTCCCCTTACATTAACTGCCATACTTTAGTAAGAATAAATTCAACTACATTAAAAAATATACTATTTGGCCCTATAGTCCTAACTCAAAAACAAACCTAGAGATCCTATCAGTGCATCAAGTTAATTCATTTGGACTTTTCCTTGTTTCTGGGAGAGGTCTGAGCTGCGGGGCAAGCAGCCCAGGTCAGTAAATGTAAGGGACTATGCGGTAGGGCACACGCTGGCAGTACTTCTCCCAGGCGAGGCCGTACTTCCTCCTGCACTGGTGTTCATCACGGGCCTCTCGATGGATAAGCAGGGCAGTGAAGTAGATGACATAGAAGTAAGGCAAGAGGTGGTCAAAGCCTGTGGGAACAACAGCAGCTAAATGATCCTTCTGACTTCCCTCAAAGGCACTAAGAGCCAAGGAATGCCAAACAAAAACGTTCCATTTACAGTCTATAAAAATTATCACAGAACATTCCCAATCCCCTCAGAATGTAGACACTTGTTAGACACCAGGAGAGTAGACCTGCCTAGAACTCCAACCGATGATGACATATCTCTGACCAGAGAAAGTCACATTAGCACTGAGATGCTTACCACATGGGAGGGACCACGCCAGAGCCATGATGAGATCACCCAAGTAATTGGGATGGCGAACAAAGCCCCACCATCCAGAAACAAGGAGATTCTTCCCCGTGGAAGTATGAATGGTCTTCAAATCTATACAAAAACAAAACCTATTTTTATGACTTCTAATAAAGAGAGGCATAAAAATCTACACATAATAAATGTAAATCAACAAATCAAAGTCAGTCTTACGTGCAAGCTTTGGATCAGTGGGATTCTTCCGGAAAGCATTTTTCTGAGAGTTTGCACAACGGAAGATTACATATCCACACACTAAAATTTTAAAATATTTTCCTGTTAGTAATTAGGATATAATCTAGCATCTAAAGTTTCACTCATCATCCATCTTGAAGGCAAAACTAACACTGCTAGCTATGCCCACAAAGAACAGTGTCTGAGAAAGCAACAAGTGACAATGACTACAGGCTACCTTATCTGCTAGTCTGGGACCTACAGCCACGACACTATTTTTCCTCAGTAAAATACCAGCTGAGTCATAAAATGGTGTTGGGACTTCAGTATGAAACCGCTCTGCTTGGGAGATTTATCCAAATTTCAACTGTCACTAATGTGGAAGTAGTATAATGAGGTCTGAATAACAAGAAATACCAAATCTTCACTTCAGCATCTCTTTTAGATAGACACAGACTGTTCTGGGTAATTCAGGTGCAACTGACATGAACAATCAAACCAATGAAGAAACTAAACCTCCATTTTAACAAGGTGCTTAGTTTCCTCTTCCATTACAGATACTCATCAATGTCATAAAACTAACTCTATTCTAGTTCAATAGTCCTTTTTCTATCCAGGAGGTTTTAAAGGATTACTTAAATGACAAAGAAATAAAGGGAAACAATCAACTGAAAACCACTGGATCTGGTAGAACTCACTGCAGCCAAATTGGACCTCTCTCTGTGTCCCATACCCACCCTTTACATGTGCTGCTTGCTCATTCAGCCAGTCTCCCATCCTGCATGAACCCACTGAGCCTCCAATTAAAATTCACATCCTCCAGCAAGTTCAAGCTGACATTCCCAGAGGACTGGCTCCCTCTCCTGTCATGTAGGCCTTCAGTATATTGCCTGAGCAGCTCAGGCCACAGTATCTGGTATTGTTTCTACAGTGAGACCAAAAGTTGTATAAAGACCAATTTCATTTTTAAGATCTCTTTTAAAAATGCAGGCATTAGACGGAAATTATTCCTAAAGCAATTCATTTTATTTAAGTTAAATTGCTTAAAAATAAAAGTAAGATGTTCTGTGGTGAGAACTAGTGGAGAGCTAGCATGTATTCCTTCTCTTTGCAAACCTGAGACTGTTTTCAGTACTTATGATAATTTCAAGCCTGTGATTAAGTAAGATGGCATGTGACAGACACCAACCAGAAAACAGCAAACGCAGCGCCTCGGACAGAACAGAGGCTGAGACTAGCACTCACATTTCAGAGCAATGATGACAGAAGCCAATGGCCAGGACAAGTCATGGGGATGGTTGACCAGGTAAAAGGCCTGGAGACTGTAGGTAAATGGAACCCACACTAAATCCCCAAAGGCCAGCATGAAGCCAAAGCCATCGTGGATAATGTCCATTGTGGTCAGCAATGCTTCCTAAAATGACAGATGGGAAGAAATAAAAAACATATTATGTTAAAGTACTAGTTTATGGCCAAGTATATTAAGTGAAGGCACACCAAAATATTGAAAGAAGGTTCAGTTACTGTGGCCTAAGGCACTGTATCCCAGACATCCTGCTGCCTCCCACAAAAGTCTTGCTGTAACAGACCTCTAAAACCCTCCCAGGCCTTTGCCCAGGACCTCCCTGACCTTACCTTCCTCTACCCCTAGTCTCAGTCCCTTCCCTGAATAGCTTTTTCAGATGCCAGCATCCTACAATCTCCCCTGCACTGTAAGCCTCTTATTTTTTCAAATGTATATGCCACAATGCCTAGCAAGAAGTAACTGGTTCAAAATGTATCTGTGGAAAGAACAACCAACACTCATAGAGTTCTACTGAAAACTAGTTCTGGGTTAAAGAAAAAAGTAGTCTAGCTGGGCGGTGGTGGCGCACGCCTTTAATCCCAGCACTTGGGAGGCAGAGGCAGGCGGATTTCTGAGTTCAAGGCCAGCCTGGTCTACAGAGTGAGTTTCAGGACAGCCAGGACTACACAGAGAAACCCTGTCTCGAAAAAACAAAAAAAAAAAAAAGTAGTCCCTCTGAGGGCATCTTGCCCAGATCACACTAGGCAAGATGTAAGAGTCAGAGCTCACGGATCCAGGCCCTAAGGCTCACAGCCTAGACATCAGAAAGTAGAAAAACATTTCCAAATAGAGTTGTCAACATACCCACCAGTGTTCATGTGCAGGCCCCTTGAACCACCTCATCATTATCAACACAAGCTATAGCAGAAGCAATTCAGCTCTTTTTAAAATTAACTATCTTGTGCAGATATAGAATTGCTGGGAGGCTGAGGTGGGAAGATCACAAGTTTAAACTAGCATGGACTATTAGGACCTCAAAAATAAATAAATAAATAAACTAATTAAACAATCCAACAAATTACCTCATTCCAGAGGGCATCCACCACATACAGAAGCTGGAAAATGTTAACCAAGATCATTGCCAAGGACGGGGCACTGCGTTCCTGTATTTTCATTTCAGCTAAAAGCATCACCAAGTTAATAACCACCTGGAAAGAGAGGCAAGAAGACAGCCTCAAAAGCACTCGCAGGGACAAGCAGAGCTGAGACCTCCAGTGCTCTGACTGCCCGGGGCTACCAGAGAACAAGATGCCTCAACCTTGACCTGTGTCATTTCTGGGCTACTCTTGACGACACATGGAGTCTCTGATCAAGAGAACACAGGAGTGAAGGTCTTATGAATAGTGTTCTACAAAACAGTGACATGGTCACAAGAGCCTAAGGAACCAGTATAACTGAGGAGACCAAGAAGAAAAAAATGGAGCAACAGTTAACCACCAATGAGCCCCAATAAGGGACACGGATTCCCTTAGTAACCCTGTCCTTGACTGGACTGTGACTTAGCAGCTTTAGTACAGGAACCCAGCTAAGGACATGGGACTCTTGGTTCTTTTTCTGTAATCCTCTAAGTCTGAAACTGGGTCAAAATAAGGCTTTCCTGAAAAAGGAAAAGAAACTAACGTTTACATTATTCCATTTACACTATCACTTCCTGATATATGTAATAAAAATTTAAAAAATCTGTGATAATCCGTACCAAGTTATCTTAAACCAGTAAAAAAAATATAGTAAGAAAATATTTTGTGTTAAGACACAATTAGGAAAACCTATAATCTTTAAAAAAAAAATATATACGTACATTTCCATCTAAATACAAGATGAAGTCATATCATTAAAATTATTTAAAAAAAAAAAAAATACCCATCCAATCAATCCAGGGCGCAATTCACAGAAGAACTTGAGATCAAAAGCACCAAGCCGAGGGTTTAACTCACGGCCAATGAAGAAGTCGTAGATGGTATTTCCTGGGAAGGAGAAACAGTGTGTTAACCTTAATCCAATCTGCTCCCTGAGGAAACTGCAGAGGCAGAAGAAGCAAAGGACAGGACCAGGAAGGCAGGGCTGCCACTGCTCGTGAGAGCTCACATGATAGATCACCTCTAAGGAAACTGCAGGTTTATTTTTAAACATATGATCTTTTCTTTGGATTTTTTGGGTTTTGGTTTGGTTTGGTTTTTGAGACAAGGTCTCACTATGTAGTCCTGGCTGGTCTGGAACTTTATTTAGATCAGGAGGGCCTCAACTCACAGAAATCCTCCTGCTTCTGTCTGACAAGTGCTCAGACTAAAGGTTGTACCTCCACACCCAGTCCATAGGAAACTTTAAAAAAATATCTTAGGTCAGAACTAAATAACTTGCAGCATGGTTTTTTTTGCTTGTCTGTTTGTTTTTAAGGAATTTACTCCTTGTCAAAAGTAGATAGACAGACAGACAGACGGAAAGACAGAGCTGCTCAAGGTTTTTAGTCATATACTAACTTAAAGTTAATGAAAACTGAACAGAAAAGCATGAGAAAAAAAATTTAAATTTTGCCTTTAATTTTTTCCTTTGGTTGTTTTCTATGTCTCTTTATTTCCCATAATTAAACTAGACAAAAACAATCTACTCAAGAGTAGCCATGGCTATCAGGGCTCTGGGTACACCCAGGTAACCCGATGTAACTGCTCACCAGAACTGGCAGGCGACAGCTCTTCCCTTGGGGCTTTCAAAGAGCGGGCATAGAGGTAAACACTCAGGACCACTGAGAACCCAGTAGCTGCCAGCGCGAACTGCAGGAAGTGAGTGTACAGGTAGTGCAGCTCGACGCCCCAGAGGACTGCTGCTCCTACAGCTGCCGACGTCAGGATGAAGGCATACAGTCCTTCAAAGAGAGAGAAACAGTTAGTTAACGTCATTCATCCTGGGGCTGCATTTGGGGGTTTTCTGAGTCACACAAGTCACACTAGGTTGCCCAAACTGCCCTCAAATTCCTGAGCTCAAAAAGAACTCCACCACCACCACCACCTGCCCCCCACGCTCCCAACACACAGGAGCTACCAGCTAATGCAGTGTTTTTCTGTTTATTTAAGTCTTAATTTCATTATCCAGATTATTTTTATAAATAAGCAATGTCTTTAAGGTACCATCTTCACTCTAAACACCAAAGCTCCTGTACTTTTGAGAATGCTAACACTCCTTTGCAATCATTATCTACTGTTAATTGAAGTGAAACTGAAATTTACTGTTAAACTGAAAAGAATCTCAAAAGGCACTCACTACTCCAATGTTCAGAGTCCAAAGTCAAATAAGTAGCTCCCAAAGAGACGTGCAAGAACGTGTTTTCAAGTCTAATGCCACTACCCACCAGCAGACTCATCTTAGTAGATAGTTATAAATATGTATGTTGGAATTCACTAGTTGGTAATGGCATAAAAAGGTTCTAGACATATTCTGCCATGTAGAAGACAGATATGAAGATACCCTACCTCACAGTAGAGGATGTAATAAAACCTGAGAAAACCAAGTGTGGTCACTCACACTTGTAATCCCAACACATGGCCAAACTAGGCAGCCAGCAGGCTGAAAGCCCCCAGGAGTGCATAAGCTAGTCTGCAGGTGCTGCCTGCCAATTTGGGGGTGGGGAGTGAACAATTTCTCCTTCTGGCTAAAGAAATCATTTTTCTTTCAAGAGCTAAAGTGCTTAGGTATGATTCACATGAAGTCATCAAATTATGTTTCAATTATCAGTCAAACACAAAAAAGTCAAGGTCATTAATGAGAGGATTTCTAGCTCTGATAAAGCAAGAGGATCGTCACAAATCTGCTTTCTAAAGCCATGTTTTCTCCATAACAAGTTTACTCCCAAGAATAATTTAACCCTTATAAATTTATGAAGTGGTCAATGCAATTGTCTTTCACTCTATAGTCTATGCAGATTAATCACTCAGAATGTCTTAGGAATTTCCTCAGTGGTAAAATCCCATAAAAAGAAATCAAGTAATATTAGAAGCACAGACAAACAGAGGAGGAAAGTCTTTACACAAGGACCAAGTAACTGCCCAGGTGCAGTGCTTGGCCTCTGGACAGACCACACCCTCCACAGAGACAGAGCAAAACCAAACACGGCTCAGAAAACCCAAAATACCAAGAGCAGGAGACCTGGAAGCAAAAGTAAACAACAACTTGACTGGATAGCACTGTAGCAGGCCAGCACAGGCAGCAAGAGACAGGGCGTGTTAAAAATTCTGAGGCAAGTTCCATTAGTAAGGAGCTGGGCAAAGACAAAAAGATGCCCAGCATAAGCAAACATGGTCTGTCAGGCACACAGCTGGTTAAGATGGCATGCAACTTGGCAGGCAGCCCCAAAAACATTTCTGCTTCCTGTCTAGCATCATGCAGAATGTAGAATGATTTCAGGTTAGAATGCTAGGTAAGCCAGTGAGCAAGTATCAGCCAAAACTAGAAAATAAGAGAGAAGCAAAATGTTAAAATTTACTCAGACCATTCCTGACTTCCAGTGGTTCAACGTAGGAAGTTTCACACTGTATCATGCATGGTGCAAAAGCAAGACACATTCAGAACCATACTCAAATTTGGATTCAGGCTAGCAACATACAATGTTGTCCCAGTGCTGGACAGTGCAAGGAGCTACATGATCCCAAAGGTGACCCAGAGTGACCCACAGATACTCTACAGCGGTCTGTGCTGCTAAGCCATGACACTGACAGGTCAGCTGTAGAAAATGACATTTTCAACCTAAGGTAAGGCCAACGTAAGATGGACTTACATGAACGTACATACAATCATAAGTTGAAGAGCATCTGTCACAGAATTCTAGAAACAAACGACATCCCTCTACCCAATTTAGTAAAGTGGACAATCTATTAAGGGTGATCCCCACACAGACTCCTACATCACATTAATGGCACTTGATCTATCTTCAGAAGGCAAAGCTGTACCAAGCCCCTAGCACATGTGCTGACTACCAAGATACTCAGGCAAGAACCTTTCACAAGCGCCGTTACACAAGTTCCAAGCTGCCTTCTCCACTCAACACGCATGCACCAGTGAGTGCCCACACAGCTCCCTAGTGCCAAGTGTGTAGTAAACACAAGCTAGCTCACAGAACTACATCCTACCAGGAAGAATCCACTGAACAGAAAAGACACTGATGTAGCAAGCCATAACTGTCAGAAAACAAAACAGGCAAGGAGCCGAGTCTTTCTCCTCGCCTTTGCAGGTACAGCGAAGTTCCACACCCTTCCTTGTAACTTCCCCTCCATTAAGAAGCAGTGCTGACTACAGCTTGGTGATGTAAAAAGCAAAGGGAAAGATGCAGCTCTTAGGCAAAGGGTTGACAAGAGTGGACACACATTCAAGAGACAGCTCCCAGAGGCCAGTCAGCTGGAGCCAGGCACACAAGGACAGGAGCGGCGGCCCTAGGTGGGAGTGACAGGGATGTGTACAACAACAGGGGATCCTTCCAAGAGGCTGCAGAATGCCTGCTATGGTCACACCTAAGACACATGTTGAATGATTAGTGTATGGGCTGGTTTTGTGTGTCAACTTGACACAAGCTGGAGTTATCACAGAAGAAGGAGCCTCCCTTGAGGAAATGCTTCCATGAGATCCAGCTGTAAGGCATTTTCTCAATTAGTGATCAAGGATGGGAGGGCCCATTGTGGGTGGTGCCATCCCTGGGTTCTATAAGAAAGAAAGTTGAGCAAGGCAGGGGAAGCAAGCCAGTAAGTAACATCCCTCCATGGCCTGTGCGTCAGCTCCTGCTTCCTGCCCTGCTTGAGTTCCAGTCCTGACTTCCTTTGGTGATGAACAGCAATGTGGACATGTAAGTTGAATAAACCCTTTCCTCCCCAACTTGGCTCTTGGTCATGATGTTTGTGCAGGAACAGAAACCCTGACCAAAACAGATGGTTAAGTGCTACTAAGAAAACAAAGCATGCTGGAGAGATCGCTCTAGTTAAAAGTATAGCCAGGCACTGGAGAGATGGGCTCAACATTTAAGAGCACACACTGCTCTTTCCGAGGATCCAGGTTCAGTTCCCAGCACCACCTAGTGGCTGACAACCACCTGCAACTCCAGCTCCAGCAGTCCAACCGCTCCCACTGAACACACATAATGCACGTATATACACACAGGCACACACACACACACACACACACACACACACACACACACAAAATACTCTTAAAAAATTAACCAGAACAACAACAACAAAGGGGTGAGGGACAGACAACATCTGCTCTTTTCAACCTAGGAACACAGGCTGGGTGATCAGTCAGTCACCCCAGCTCCAGGGGACCCAGTACCCTCTTCTGACTTCCATGGGCACTAGGCACATATGAGAGAGAGAGAGAGAGAGAGAGAGAGAGAGAGAGAGAGAGAGAGAGAGAGAGAGAGGGGGGGGCGGGAGAAAAAAAGAGGGGGCGGCAGGCAAGGCACTCATACACATAAAATAAAAGTAAAACTTTAAAAGGAAAAAGCAAACAAAGCTAACCAGGCTAGTGGCACGTACTTGTAATGCCAGAACCCAGGAGGCTGAAGCAAAAGGGCTAGCCTGGGTGACATAGTGAGGTCCCATCTCAAAGTAAAAAGGAAAACAGAACTAGATACTAGGAGCACTATTCTGGTTTACATGCATTTTTCATAAGCTGGAATAAGCTAATTTATCTGCCAGTTCTTCAAACTACTAAAAGATAATCTACCGTTCAATATCCCAGTGAAATAGCTCCAACAATTTAAAAACTATAAAAGTTATGTCATTGAGTATTTAAGAAAATCACCATTCAGTCTATACTTGAGTCTTCTTCCATCAACAAGAGGTGTTCCTTCTACAACCTTAAAAGAAAAAAAAATTACATTTTTATTTAAAAATTAAAATACATTATCATCTTTGTGTTTTTCGAGACAGGTTTTCTGTGCAACAACCCTGGCTGTGCTGGAACTCACTTTGTAGACCAGGCTAGCCTCAAACTCACAGATCCACCTGCCTCTGCATCTAGAATTCTAGAATGCTGGGACTAAAGGTGTGTGGCACCACAACCAGGTCATCTTTCTTACACTTACACACACACACACACACACACACACACACACACACACACACACACGTAATCTTCTCAAACTCTTGAATTTCATTATACCCAAGAAAGTAAGTAGGAAATACAGTAGTGTTCTAGTAATTGATGACGTAACCCCACTGCAAGGATTTACCTTAAACACATGTAATTTTTCTTCAATGCACCAGGACTACTACACCCTCACCAAACCATTCCACACACAGTAGGATTAGTGTGCTCAAAACTCTCTACTGCCCATCAATGACAGAACAGCCTAACCCCAAAGTAAACCAGGCTGGCCTCAAACTCAGAAATCCACCTGCCTCTTTAAAAATTTTACACACACACACACACACACACACACACACACACACACACACACACA
>JANHMN010000015.1:68257193-68274266 GCA_030674055.1 Rhabdomys pumilio
GGAGGGGAGGGGAGGGAGAAAAGGAGGAAGAAGAGGAGGAAGAAGAGGAGGAGGAGGAAGAAGAAGAAAAGGAAGGGGAGGAAGAGGAGGAGGAAGAGGAAATAGAAAGGAAACTCAAGCCTATTAAACCTCCCTCAAGCCTGTCTCTGGCTGGTAGTTGGCCATGCCAGAGCCTTTGGTACACTGCTTACGCTGCCCGCCCTATGGTTTCCCATTTGTCCTACCACTGAGCTCCGAGAAAACAGTGCTAAAAAAAATAAAGAATCCCTAAAAACCAGGGCCCCTTTCCTGTCTAATAGCACCCACAGCAAACACCTCACAGGATGATCAGACCCAATGAAGTGAGCTTTTGGAATCTGGGCCCATACCTCATTTACATATTCCCAGAGGCAAGACCAGCGCTCCTCTGTCCCATAGCCCCAAAGCTGGAGCCTGGCAAGAACCTCCAGCTCCTCCCACCTACTGCAAGACTGAGCAAACACACTCACCTTGATGTCACTCTCCTTCAGCTCCAGTTCAGTGCCATCTTTGTATTTTACAGTGTAGAGCTGGGCTTTGTTGTCATGGCTCAGAACTTCTACTTCATAATAAAGGGAGCTCCCAGGCCACCGGCCTCTGACCACTTCGCCCACAGCAAACTTCCTAGTTGGCATTTTCTAAAATTAGTCTGAACAATTTAAAACAAACAAAAAAAAAAAAAAAAAAAAAAAAACTCAGTCAATAATTATTACTTACATTTCTGGACTAGGTCGTTCACTGTTGTTCACTAAAACAACTTTCTAGTTTTGTCATTTAGGGCCAGAAAGCCAAGGAAGAAATGTACAACTCCTTATTTTACAGATGGCAGAACTTGAGCTTAAAGTTAATGCTTTGGCAACGTTCACAGACACAAGTGTGGGAATAGCAGAGCAACACAAAATATTACGTGAGCTTCATTTTACCCCGACTGGAATCACTTTGCAGGAGACGACTTAGCCACTGGAGCAGAGAGTGGCACTGAGGATGAACCCTGACAAGTTAACAGGCATCAAACTAGACCACGCAGAGCTACACCCCAGCAGTGACCAAAAATCGGGGCACATCTCAGAAAGGGCACTTATTCTTATTTGTAGCCCTACATGTCATGTTTTCAGAAGCTTTAAAATTCATTAGATTATATTCTTAACAAGCTACCTTACAGGAAAATAATAAAACTATGAGACACACTGGGAAATGTACACTAGCATACTCTATCCTACCAACAGGAAGGGTTTCAAACCCGTAACCAAATAACATATTCGAGGTTTACTTCATATAGTTTGCATTCTCTGAGTCAAATCCCAAGTGCACACTAATCATCTCTGCAGCCAGGCAGAGCTAACCTGTGCACCTCTCAAGCCCACAGCTTACACCTACCCCAACTGTAACATTCTTTGCCACTGTTTCAAAACATGGCCCATGACACCTTCAATACTTCAAGAAAACACAATTTTCAAGAATTATCATGTAAATACATGAGGTAATATCAAGTGATGGCTGTGCTAGGAGCTCTGAGGTAATATTTCTCTCTCTACTGACCAGCAGATTCACAGGCTTTAAAGCCAGTGCTCTGATACCAGTGATAAGCAAGCAGCAGACAGAAAGACTCCTTCAGCTAATGTCACCTGCTAAGCAAGTCTCCATACACCACCCAAGCACATAAAGACACACTCCTGCTGAGAGCTGGTTATGCAACCTGCCGACACCAAAGAGTCTTGCAGACTGTGGAGTTAAGGAGAAAGTTGTATTACCTACTCCTCCCAAGAAAGCCTTTCTAAATACATTTCTTCACTGTTCACTTTCCCTGAGGGAAAAAGACTTCACAAGCTTCATTTGTTTAGACAGACAACAGATGAAAGAAAACGAAAGTGCTTATCTGGTGATGAGAGGTTCATTACAGAGCCTGCCTCAGTCTCCCTAGCTTGTAAGATAGCATCTCTGGGGTAATGAATATGTTTGGAAGCTTTAGGAATGAAGTTAGACTGGCTGAGGCATACATGAGGGCCCTTGGGAAGCAGGAGACCAACGACCCCCATCTGCACAAGGAGGAGGAGACAAAAAAGGAAGGTGACAACAGAGAGCCTTGTCCATTTCAACACTTAGTTCCAAGCTGCCCTGGGCAAAGAGGAAGGAAATGTGCTGGGTTTCCTTCTCTGATTCCCCACCGATCTTCCTCCCCAGATCACCCCAAGTCAATTCGGTTCTCCTACCCTGATCATCCAAAGTTCGAGAAAGACCACAATGTTTTTCTAGATGAAGATGCCAGTAGGGTCTCAAACAATACTTCAAAAACTTCAAAGTGCTCATGCACTTTGGGGCTTGGGGACCATCTGCATCTTTAAGAAGCCCTGGGACAGATTTACTCTGGACCATCTGAAGCATCCAATCCTTGTCACTCATCATATTCAAGTACTTACTACCCAGGCCCAACTCTGCTTAGCTTCAGAGGTCTAATGAAATCTGGAGGGTTAGGACGGTATGGCCCTAGACTCATTGTTATTTCTCTATTGCATCTCGAAGACACCACATTAACTATATGGATTCAACAAGGAACACAAGTCAAAGTCAAAAAAACAAAAACAATCAAACAAAAAAAAAAATCCCCAAAAACTTCTATTACCTTTGGGATACATGAATCAAGGCACCCAGTAGGTACTTAAGCCTTCAAAAATGTGTCTAAAATATGACATTTGATCCTCAGAAAAAAAGGGGGAGAAAAAGAACTAAGAACTGAGGCTTGGCAGGGCATGGTGGCTTTAATCCCACTATTCCAGAGGTGGAGAAAGATCTCTTCCAGTTGAAGGTCTGCCTAGTCTACACTGGGTTCCAGGACAATAAGGGCTGTGCTGAGATCTTGTCTCAAAACAAACAAAACAAAACAAAAACAAACAAACAAACCACAAAACAAGAACTGACACTTGGTATTTTATGACAGGTGGAGAACAATCTTGTCTTAGGAGACAATAAAGCATGGGCTGACAACAAGAGGTGTATGCCACTTTGTACAAGATCCCGTCAGTGGAAACTATGTGAAACCGTCCCAAAATACTGCACAACAAGAGATAAACTATACTGGATAGGGCAAGAGGGCTCCAGACACAAGTGTGTATGCACCCAAGTAACAAGCTTCCCTATACAAACAGGTGTTTGCAAAGAAAAGCTGCTTACTAAACATTGAACCCTCAACCACACACAGCAGAAAATGAAGGATCTTCAGGCTTTTTTTCTGTCAAGCCAGACTCATTTGGCACTGGACTCCTCATATATTATGGTACAATATATCACTGTGATTCAATGTGACAGATTTCTTTGTATTACTTTGCTCACGAGCGATACAAGGGTCTTTAATCGTTTTCCCACTTTCCCAAATTCACTTAATGTGGCAGAAAGAAAAGGCTCAAATGATGTCTAACAGCTACGCTTTAACACCTGAGCCGGCGGCACTGGCCTGCTAGGCAAAATGCAAACAGTTAAGTGTTTGCAGGGTCTGTGCCCCTACAGAGCCACGCAAGAGAAAGGTGGTTGTAGCCTCAATACCCAAAGGTACATACATTATCGTGATAGCCCTTACTCACTCGCGCCCCACCTCTCCAGTCAATGCTTCGAAACTAAACAAACAAGTCGCATGATCACCCTCTCTGTCCGTATTAGGTCCTCCAGCCCGCGCTTCTCTGCAGCCCCATCTTCTCCCTTGGAGCAGCTACTTTGTAGCCCCAAATCTACTCCTGCTTGTGCACCTGAGCCTCGGCCCTCGCACACCAAGTGCGCTGCACACAGCGGGCGCAACGCCAGGCCAGCCCGCCGTCGTCCAAGTGCCCCGGAGCACTGAGTGGCCCTCGAAGCCGCGGAAGGCACGAGGCTGGCTGTCACGGCGCAGAAGCACTCACGAGGCCCGGACAGGCGGGACGGCGCTCCCGCAGGAACCAGAGGCGGTTAACTCCTCCCCCGAAGGCCGTCCGCTCTCCGAGGGCCCGGACGTCACGGCGAGTACAGCCCGGGCGGTCCGGGGCTCCCAACGCGCACTTCCCGAGACGGGAAGGGGGGGTGTCCGCTCTCGGAACCCCGCGCTCGGCTTCCGGCCCGCGCGGCCCCAGCCTCGCCGGCCAACCTAGGGAGCCTGCCCTTCCACACACGGCTGGGACCCGCGCAGACGCTCACCTGGCCGCGATCCGGCGGGAATTCCAGTCACTCTGGGACAGTCAGCAGAAGCCCGCGGCAATCCCGCGCGCGACACTGCCGGCCGCGCTCTCGCGCCCCCGAGGTCCCGCCCCTAGCGAGGCTGCTCTGCGCTCCCCATTGGTCCCCAGACCTTTTGAATCATCGCCGGCGCTGCCGATTGGTCGAGGCTTGGCGCGTCCGGCCCGCCCGCTCGTGAGCGTCCGGCGTCCCCACCCAGTTTATCTTGGCAGCCCAGACACGGAGCCGCGCTTTGGCTCGCGCCGTCCGGTGGAGCGGCCTAAGCCGGCAGTCTGTGAGAAGGGCGAAGCTCGCGCGACGCACGGCCGAAGCGTCCGGTGCTGTCACCCCGCGTTTGGTCCCTGTGTAACCTCGGGAGCCAGCGGGCCGGGCTCTCAGCCGGGCCACGGCCAAAGCCCGCGGGCTCCGCATCGGTCCTGGACCGACCCCAGCAGGCCCAGGCCGGAGTCCCAAACTTTCCCCCCTCCCTTGCTCTTGCCACGATTGGTTGTCTGTTTCCTTCCTCTCTGGTTGAGAGTTCAAAGCAGTTCATTAAAGCCCCCTATTTCGCAGTGCTGTTTTTAAAGGTATTTCCAACATACCCATTAAATACATCTGAGCGGATCCCTGCTTTGGAAGCACTTCGGTTCAGATGCAAGGCTGAATAGGCCTTTTCCTCCTCAGCGTAGCTTCAGGTGCACTGCACTGTCATCTCAGTTACAAACGATTGAGTGTCTCAGAGCCTCTCCTGAGAACAAGTGCTCACTCACATCAAGTTGGTCTTGCCTTCGGGTTTGCCCTGGGTGGAAATCTAAACCACAGTTGTATGCATCAAGAAACCTCTAAACGTAAATTTTGACAAATCCCTTAAGCTTCAGCTCTTAAGGATGAATCCTACTCTGGGGTTCCGCAGCAAATGACACAGAATGGAAAACACTAGGGGAGGGGGCGTCATTTAAGATAAATGCTACTAATACCAAAGACATTCTTCACTCCTCATATTTTTACCCAGAGCCAACGTTTCGTTGGGTTTTCTCTACAGCACATATAAGCATTTCCACTTACAAAGTAAAAGACCATAGGGGGAAAACTTTATTGTAAACTTTGGTTTATGGTTTCTTCAAAAGAAAAAGGTCAGTAAAGCTGGAGAGACAGCTCAGATGATAAAATGCCTTGCCTTGCAAGAATAAAGACCTTGTGAGCAGTTCAGACCCACAACACCAAAATTAAAACAAGAGGAAGGTGCCCTCAAACAGCTGTAACCCTAGTGCAGGGGACAGAGGTAACTGGGGACAAACAGATCCTCCTGGACTCAGTTGGTAACAGCTAGGATCTGTGAGACATCCTGTCTCAAAGAGCAAGATATTGAGCAGTCAGGGAAAGACAACTGACATTAACCTTAGGCCTCCATATATACATTTGCACACACAAGCTACACACACATACACAATAAGCCTGTAAATGAATTCAACATCATTTCTTATACTTACTTATTCCTGCTTTTCCTTAACGTTTAACTTTAATTTTTTTAAAAAATATTTATTTATTTATTTATTTTATGTACATTGTTGCTGTCTTCAGACACACCAAGAAGAGAGCGTCAGATCCCATTACAGATGGTTGTGAGCCGGGTGGTGGTGGCGCACACCTTTAATCCCAGCACTTGGGAGGCAGAGGCAGGCGGATTTCTGAGTTCAAGGCCAGCCTGGTCTACCGAGTGAGTTCCAGGACAGCCAGGGTTACACAGAGAAACCCTGTCTCGAAAAAACAAAAAAAAAAAAAAAAAAACAAAAAAAAACAGATGGTTGTGAGTCATCATGTGGTTGTCGGGAATTGAACTCAGAACCTTTGGAAGAGCAGTCAGTGCTCTTAACCACTGAGACATCTCTCCAGCCCCCTAGCTTTAACTTTTTACATTTTATTTATTAATAAATTAGGAGGGGAGAGGACATAGATCTGGACCTACTAGTTAAGTGTGAAAAGTAGATATAGTTATTCCTGGGAAATGCAGCTGGCAATAATTCCTTATAAAACTGTTTTATTTCAAATTCACTAAGTTGCCATTTTTAATCAGTATGTTCAGGTAGATGAAATGGTGTTTTCAACCACATGTACATCAATAAAGTCTTAATGGATTTGGGGATTTTTTTTCTCTGTCTAAATCTTTTGGTCTCCTGCCCCCATAACTAGATGTGAGCTGCATCCTCACTATTTGCAGCCTAACTGTTTAAACTACAAGTACATCTTTTTTTCTTTAAAAGCCAGAGGTAGAGCATAAACCCCTGAGCCAGCCACACCCCAGCCCCTGGTAAATCAATTCAAAAGATCCTTTTCTCTGACTGTTAGCTAAGAAGTAAAACCTAAAAATATGTTTGGATATGCTCAGAGTCCAGAATACTTCTCTGCAGAAAAATATCCAAACTTCCAGCAGGACACGGGAGAACCATTCAGAAAACCCTTGCCTGCTGGAATTTGAACAGGTGTGGCAGTCTCTGGTCCTTCCCAGGCTTGCTCTGCCCCACCCCCACCTCAGCAGCTCTCCAGAAGTCTCTACAGACTGGCCCTTCCTTTGACACTGTGGAAATATTCTCCTCTTCAGAGTGCAGCACCCCAGGAAAACGTCACAAAGTACTTGCCACACACATGACTGTACCACGGGCATCCATAATCATGGAACATAGGAAATACATGTTATGTTCTTTGTATCTATGCCCATTAAGTTCATGAGTGGGCTTGCTAACTGTAAAACTGGGTCCTGAGTGTCCTCCAGAAAGCCAGGTTCTATCTGTTTGAGCTTCCTCCAGCATGGATTAAGCCTAGCAGAGAAACCCTGTCAGAAGGGAAAGAAGAAAAAGAAAAAAACAACAGAGCTCTCCCGCAGGGAAATTCTCCCATCAGCAGAGTGGATGGGGATCCCTATTCCACAGGTGTCTCCTGCGGACTGGGGCTGGTCTTTTGGAACGTCTTCAGCTGTGCCAATTGCCTTTGCTCTTTTTGTTTTGTACCCTCTTTCTCTAGGGCCTCTCTGTAGGCCTTCAACTCACAGAGATCTGCTTGCCTGCTGCCATTAAACCCTGCACACCCTGCTGGGCTGCTATGGATCTTTCTTGACCTTGGTCTTGGTCTTGCCCTCTGCACCATCATTGCTCTTAATATAGAACATGTGATTTTTTTTTTTTTTTTTTTTTTTTTGGTTTTTCAAGACAGGGTTTCTCTGTATAGCCTTGGCTGTCCTGACACTCACTCTGTAGACCAGGCTGGCCTTGAACTCAGAAATCCGCCTGCCTCTGCCTCCCAAGTGCTGGGATTAAAGGTGTGCGCCACCACCACCCGGCTAGAACATGTGATTAAATGTTTCTTTTTAAACCTACTGTGTATCTCAAGAGGTCAGGTCCTGACTCAGAATATCCCGTTTGTGTCAGCGGGATCGTACACTGCTCCTCCTCCCAAAGACAGCCTCCACCCACCCATCCACCATGTGTGGAGACAAGAGCTACAAAGTGTGAAATACACTTGTGTATGCAATGCAACATTACTAGGCTGCACGGCTCCAGTGGGAGGGTGGAGCGCATCCATACAGTGCTGCCATTAGTGAAGCTCTGGCTCCATTCCCCAGCCTGACAAACTACTTCCAAAATGGTTACCATATTACGCCTTCACTTCTGAATGAAGACCTCTTAGATCTATCTCCCATGATTTCTACAACCCCATCACTAAACTATGCCCCATTTTTTGGTCCACTGGGAGATGCGGAGCATCACAGCAGGAGTCGGGTAGAGAATGGGAAGGAAAGCTGGTGGGGCTGATGTCTGGTGAAGCCCTTCTGGGTGTCATTTGCATTCGTTATCTCAATGATGAATAGATACCATCTCCATTCATAGTGTGATGAAAATGAGACTCAGAAGTTAATAAAACTGACCCAGGACTACATTGAGCATATAAATACTGTGATAGAAAATCTGACCTGGGATCCGAGGCAGCGAGGACCCAGAACATTCCCTTTATCCCCTGGGCTCAGCTGGCCCCTAATTGTCACCATGCATCACATCGAGTACAAGACGCCTCTGTTGTGCTGGTGGGCACTCCAGGTCTTCAGAAAATAACTGTGAACACGTGTCCACATTTAGGAGCAGCAGACTCAGCACTGCTCTCCTCAAGGACTCTGCACTGACTTCACGTGGCCTCTCACCCCTGGTCCCTTCCTCCCTGACTCTGATCACAGCTCCTTTCAATCCCCATTGTGGATCCTGGAGAACCACGCATGTGTTTCCCTTCCAGGCACTGTCTTAGAATACCCACATTTAGCAACAGATCTCTGTAATCTTTCTGCTATTTCTAATACAATACTCAGTGTGATTAAATCTATTTATAAGTGTTTGAGGGTGATGATAAAATATTTGAGATGAATATTTAAAGTCATACTTGCATAACAAATCTTCATTCATTCCTCTTCATTAACTTGAACAAGATCATCCATTACCTGATAGTTAAACTGTATCAAGAGTGAATCCCTAAAAAAAAAAAAAAAAATTAAAAAGAAGAAGAAGAAGAAGAAGAAGAAGAAGAAGAAGAAGAAGAAGAAGAAGAAGAATTAGAAGAAGAAGCAGATAGTTTTTGCCGGGTGGTGGTGGTGCACGCCTGTAATCCCAGCACTTGGGAGGCAGAGGCAGGCGGATTTCTGAGTTCGAGGCCAGCCTGGTCTACAGAGTGAGTTCCAGGACAGCCCGAGCTATTACAGAGAAACCCTGTCTCGAAAAAAGAAAAAAAAAAAAACAAAAGAAATTCTTGCCCTGCTATGCTGATGGAATGACTTTAGTCCCAGGACTTGGAAAGCACAGGCAGCTGGATCTCTATGAGTTTGAGGCCATTTTGGTCTATTGAAAGAATTTCAGGACAGCCAGAGCTACACAGAGAAACCTTGTCTTGAAAGGAAGGGAGGGAGGGAGGGAGGGAGGGAGGGAGGGAGGGAGGGAGGGAGGGAGGGAGGGAGGGAAGGAAAGAAAGAAAGAATTCACTTTTGTAGAGTCAGTTTCTCCTTCCACCTGCATGTGAGCTCCAGGAGCTGGACTCAGGTCTAGAGTTACATGGGAAGTGCCATCTGAGGGTCCTGATCTATTTTATCCATAACACACATGCTATGTTTTGGAAAGTGTCCCCAAAAATTCATGTGTTAAAATCTTCAGGGCTGGAGAGATGGCTCAGTGGTTAAGAGCACTGACTACTCTTTCAGAGGTCCTGAGTTCAATTCCCAGCAACCACATGGTAGTTCACAACCATCTGTAATGGGGTCCGATGCCCTCTTCTGGTGTGTGTGAAGACAGCTACAGTGTACTCTTTTACATTAAAACAAAAAAAGCATTAGAATCTTATTATTAGAGTCTCCCCAGTGTGTGAGGCTACAGGAGGTGGTAGGACCTTGAAGAGATAGAGTCTAGGAGGTTTTCTTTGTTTTTTTGTTTTTGTTTTTGAGTTGTTTTGGTTTTTTGTTTGGTTGGTTATTTTTGTTGTTGGTTTTGTTTGTTTTTGAGAAAGTTTCTCTGTGTACCCTAACTGTCCTGAGACTCACTCTGTAGACCAGGCTGGCCTCAGACTCACAGAGATCCACCTGCCTCTGTCTCCCAAGTGCTGGGATTAAAGGCGTGCGCCACCACCGCCCGGCTGTCTAGGAGGTTTTAAATGATAGAAATAGTCACTTTGAGGGAATTATGGAACCACACTCTCTTCCTCCTCCTCTTCTTTAATTTTTTCTTTTTGGGTTTTTTGTTTGGTTGGTTTTTGATATGGTTCTAAAGGTGAGAACCACCATGACCACCTCTTTTTTTAATGTTTTTGTAAGGCCTGCCAGGAAGGGAGAAACTCCCTCTCAACCCACGGGAATTCACGGCCACCCCAATAACTGCAAGACACCAAACTTGATGTAATTAACAAGAGGTATATTTGATTCAACGCGTTGAGGCCGCACTTTTAGCCTGTCCTACGCAGAGGCAAGCAATGACATACGACCCCCACTTAGAGGAGAGGTAGACCTTTTAAAGGAAGAACCGTAACCCAGGGAGACGAGGGGGAAAATCATGATTAAGTATCTATGGAAAGCACCTGTCCAGTGTTCAGCTTCCATGACAGGTTCAAAAAACGGTCAGGGAGGAAATATGCACGGGCACGCCGACTCCCAGCTCAAACTCTATTCAGTTTTTAGTTCTTGGTATCCAGGGTGCATGGGCACGCTGACCTGAACTCTCAGCTCAAACCCCATTCTTATCTATTTTGTCTTGTGGATAGCTAGTTTCCTAGGACCCAGAGCATAGAACAAGCTGATCTGCACTCTTGACTCCATCTGTGGAAGATTTAAAATTTTTTAACTCTTTCATTTTCACTTCCTCACCATTGGACGTAAAGTGAGTAGCTTTGCCCGTCCACACACTCTACACCGTGGTTCACTGCCTTGCCACAGGCCCAAGATCAACTGTCCCTGAACTAAAACCATAAACCAAAGGAAACCTTTCTTCTCAGCAGGATGACTTAGCTCAGGTGTTTGTTACAATAACCAAAAGACAAGGCACATAAAGTGACTAAAATTTGTGAATGTCTTTTTAAATCACATTTATATTTAAAATACATCTGAAATACAATTACAGCATAGTCATTTGAAAGCTGAATTAGCACTATTTCAGCAGGAAAAATTCGAATTTGCATATCTTCCTTCAGTCTTCTTACTAATGGGACAGATTGCATTTAGGACCTTGGGTTTGCTAGACAAACAATTTACCACTTAAGCTATATCCTCAAGCTTTTATTTAAAACTTTCCTGAATTGGCCCTGGACTCACTCCGTAGCCCAGAGTGAGTTCTGGCCTTGGACTTGAGAACCTCCTGCTCCTGAGTAGCAGTGACTACAGGCCTGAGTTCTCTGTCTTTGCTTGCCTTTCACACAGCAGGCTGGATTCCAGGATTCCAGGATCCAACGCTGCGGCCCAGCAACATAGACTCCTGCTTACCTTTTTGAAATCATAACTCACTAATACCAACCTTAACTACCCAGAGCACAACTCACCAAAATTCTCCCCTTGACTACACTCTAGCCAGGAACTTTCCAGCTTCCTTCCTCTTCCTCTGCCTCTTCCTCTTTTTCTTCCTAGTGCCTCTCTTTCTTTCCCCTTTTTTTCTTTCCTCCCTTTTTTGTTTTTGATTTCTGCTGTTGTTTGGTTTGCTCTGGGGGTTTTGATTGAGCCTTCTTCTTTACTAGGATAGCATTGACCTGTATATAGTCTAGGGCAAGCAGTTTTAGACCGCACCAATAGAATCACCTTGTCCTCCCTTAAAGTGTCAAGCCGAGAAAACTCAGCTTCTAGGAAAACTTGCTGTTTGTTCCAGAAACACCAGAAAATAGAGCCCCTCCCCCATTTCCCTGCCCTCATAAGAGGGCCAGCCCACTCCTAGTTTGTGATAATGTTCACTTACCTGATGTTTCCAAGCTCCTACTTACCTCTTCCTACTCCCGCAGTCTCTCTTTTGTGTGTATCATTCGCTCATTTTTTATGTTGAGATTGGGACTCCCTCCCTCTGTACCCAGATCACTTCTGATCTCACCGTCCTCTGTCCTCTGTGCTCCTGAGTGCTGGGATAGAGGCAATGGCCACCACACCAGGATAGAAAAACATTTTGTTTCTGGTAGCGAACGTGTTAACAAAGTGTCAGTGAAACATAGTTAATTCATGTGGGTTCTGAGGAAATAGAAGCCACAAACCATAGTTACCAGACTCAGTTTGGCAGGGCAGGTGTTTTAGACACATAAACCTTCAGGGACCATGTTGCATCTTTTGAAATAGGCATAGAAGTACTGGAACTTGATCATAGTGTTTGCCTAGGTGATACATACATGCACTGGCCTGCGGGGGGTGAGGGAGGGGCTGAATGAACACTGGCATGTTCGTGTGTGTGTGTGTGTGTGTGTGTGTGTGTGTGTGTGTGTGTGCGCGCAGAGAGACAATTTTGAATCCATGGAAGGGAGAGTCCATCACTTGCTGAGATCAAGAATCTCTCACAAGTGACTTTTGCTTAAATCCTTTCTCCTTTCCCAGCTACAAACCTGCACTTTACTAGGAATCTTATCAGAAACTCGCTTTATATGAGTGAACAACACGTCATAACTCCTCAGGGCAGCCTCGGTGGCTCCAGGTTTTATCTTATCAGATTGAAATTCCATTCACAGAAGCTCCAGAGCCACCCTATAATCAAAAATTCTTATCAACCCTTGGAGATATACCTAGAGAGACACTAAAATGTTAGAAATGACTGAGACTTTTAAGTGTGATTCTCCCTGGAGATATTTATTTTATCTATAGATGAGTGTGCTGCATGCATGCTTCTATATGCACCAGAACACCAGAACCGGCCAGATCCCTGGACCAGAGGGTTGTGAGCCACCAGTCAGTTCAAGGAACTGAATTTGAGTTCTCTAGAAGAACAAGAGCTCTTTATCATCTCTCCAGCCTTCAACTATATTTTAAATTGTGCTAGCCAGGGGACTGGAGAGATGCTTAGTGGTTAAGAGCATTGGTTGCTCTTCCAGAGGACCCACGTTCAATTCCCACCACCTACATAGTAGCTCACAACTGTCTGTAAGTCAAATTCTAGTGGACCTGACTCCTCACAAATACACACGCAAGCCAAATACCAATGTACAACAACAACAACAACAACAACAACAACGGGTGTTACTCAGAGATCTCCTTACAGCTACACGTTCATTAGCTGTAACAAAATGCCCGATAGAAGCAACACACAGGAAGAAGGGTTTACCTGCCTCACTTCCAAGAGTATGAGGCAGTTCACCCTGACTTCACTGGAGGGCCTCATATGGGTCACTTCCAGTGACTCCCTTCTTCCAGCGAGGGCTTGCTGCCTAAGGTTCTGGAGGCCTCCTGTACAGAGCAAGAAAGGCCACTATCTGGGTACCAAGTATTCTAATGTATGAGCCTATGGGGACATTTTATATTCAGATCATAACAGGGAGAAATGGTTGGGTTTTGGTTCATAGTTTCAGAGAGAGGCAGGAGCTGGGGGGAGGGGCTGAGGACAAGATATACCCTTCAGGGTTCAGCAAGGTGGCTCAGCAGGTAAAGGCACTTGCCACCAAGCCAGATGACTTGATGTCCCAGGAGAAACAAGTTTCTGACCTGGATCTTGGCATGAAGAACTTTAGGTGTATTAGCTGTGAATCCTAGGAGACTAAGGCAAGCAGATCTCTGAGTTCAAGGTCATCTGGGACAAAGTAAGTCCCAGATCCAGGTGTGGTGGTACACACCTTTATCTGGGCCACACCTTCTGCTGGAGACCTACATAAGGACATCAGAAGAAGGAAGACTTGCTCTTCTTCGCCTGCTTGCCTTGTGGGACTGAGGAACTGCTAGATCCTTGGACTTCCATTCACAGCTGCTGCTGACCATTGCTGGGGAGTTGACTACAGACTGTAAGTCATCAACAAATTCCCTTACTATATAGAGACTACCCATAAGTTCTGTGACTCTAGAGAACCCTGACTAACACACCTGAGTTCCACCCACCAGACAATAGAAGAACCAACTCCTGAAGGTTGTCCTTTGACCTCCAGAAGTGCATCCTAGTATCTGCATGTGTGCACACACTAAATATAAATGTAATTTTCTCCTTTTTTTTTTTGAGACAGGATCTCTCTAAGCCCTGGCTTTCTTAGAATTCTCTATGTACATGAGGTCAGCCTTGAACTCACCAAAGATCCACCTGCCTCTGCTTCCTGAATGCTGGGATTAAAGTTGAATAATATAATATTTTAAAAATAAGCAAATAATGATGGACTCCCCGAAAGGATACTCCAGTGTCTTACTTCCTCCAACCAGGTTCTGCTTTCCAATATCCCAGAAAGTTTAGGCTCATTAAGGCAGCATTCACCTTACAAATAGAGAAATGGGTTAGTAGCACCTGTCTTATTCTCTCCTAATGACACTACCAACTGGGAGCCAAAGCTACAGCACACAGGACTGGGGGAGGGGGGAGGGACACTCCACTGTCAAACCATGGAAAAGAGAAGTAATTTCCTCTCAGTTCCTTGACCTTATGATGGCAGAGCTAAAGGGACCGTGATTGATAAAGCTTCGGGGTGAGAAGGTGCACTGGGGGGTTGGGGGAGGGACAGCGTGGGCAGGGACACCTGCACTCGGGAGGCAGGGACACTTGAACCCTCTGCTTCCATTGGGTACCTCAAGCAAGATATTTCAAATGTATTTCAGAGTATTTCCTTATCAATTAATAGTTCTGACTAAAAGATCTTTCATGCACTCATTTTGTAAACACAAATGGAATAGTGAAAAAACTCCAAAAACACATTTTAAGAAAAAATGTTAAACAAATACTAGGCCAGGCTATGGTTGTGTGTTTTTTTTTAAATGGGGTATAGGCTATTGAGGGGAAATGAGTGTGTGCTTGTGCGTACGTGTGATTGAACACACACTTGAAGGTGTATGTGTGGGAAAGACAGAAGCTGTTGTCAGGTGTTTCTTTGAGACAAACAAGGTCTCATGGCATTCATCCATTCTGCCATGCTAAGTCAGGAAGCCCAGAGACCCTCATGTCTTTGCATCCCCAGTTCTGGGTTGCAGGTTTGCACCACAAGACCTGGCTTTTTCACATGGTACTGGGGATCAGAACTTGAGGTACTTACACCTACGAAGCAAGAAGTTTGGAGAATGAGCATCTCCCCAGGCCCACACAAGCACACTGCTTTTGAGGAAATTTTAGACTGTTTAGTTTTTTTGTTTGTTTGTTTGTTTGTTTGTTTTGAGAAATGTCAGGCTTTTCAGTAAGGATCCACATGGCTTCAGTACACACAAGTGATTGGAAACGTTGGAGCCAGCTGCTGGTGTTCCTCACACAGCCTTTCAGGGACAGGAAGCTGTGGTCCAGGTCCCTGGCAACTACTTCTGTCTGGTGTGATGGCTCCACCCTGGTAATGGTCCTTAGTGCCTTTGGATGGACTGCTTATGAGTTATTTAACATGTCCAAGTTAGAAAAATATCTTTCCTGGTGTTTGGAACATCTTAGAATCTAAAAGTATTCCCCCTAAAAGTGTTTGTAGTACTTGGGCCGTGTATTACTGTAGAGGGGTACCGTTGACAGGAAGGTTTTTGGATCACTTGACTGAGTTCTTTGTTCCAACTACAGCCACCACAGGCCCCTCACCCCTGCCTTTAGGTCATGGAAGTTGTACCTGTCCTATTAGCCATTATCCATACATACGTCAGTATCCTCCGACCAAAATCTAAGGCTATGATATGGAGGACTATAGACGGGCATTTAACCATGGAGCTTATGGGTCACTTCGCCACCATCGACCATGTTGAAATAAATTAATGTGGCTACAGGCTTCAAGCTCAGGAGGAGTCTTATGACACTTTGCACTGCCTATAGCTAGTCATTTTTAAAGGCTCAATGTCCGATGTTAGAAACTCTGTCAAAGTGTCATTGGTGACACCCCAGGAACCCCTCCAGGCTATGTCTCAACCAGCTATGGGGCAGGATAGTTGCTTAGATTGCTTTAAAGAAAGAGCAATGTACAGTCTACAATCTGAGAAGACAAATTTTCCAATAGCTGAAAGCCAGCGGACATGCCAGGTAAGCGGAAATCTATCTAGCTGTCTGCAGAAGCACCGCTCAGGCCTTCTAGAACTCAGGCTGGAAGTAGGTGAAACTGAAAGTCCAAAGGGCTGGGCTTTTCCGTTCATTGTTGCACCTGAAAGAGCTCAGAAAGAAGAAACTTTTTTTTTCCTGTTTCAAGTTTCTAAATAGAAGGAAACAATAAGCTTGGTTACGGGCAGTCCGTGGAGCAAGATCAGGAGACCCCATCCTTAACCTGAGGAGGCGGGGTTCAGATCTAACACGAAGCAGAGTTCCAGGGTTAATGACTACACAGCTGAGACCTAGTGACCAGTGCAAGGACATCGTCTAAGGCGGACTTGGATTGTTACATCCTTGTGATATCTATAATAGGCTCCCACTTCAAGCTGACTGTTGGCAGGCAGTAGTTCCTCGGGTCCTGTATCTTTCCAATAAAGAGATCCACACCGTATATCCTAGACCAGTGAGGGCTTTATAATGAAAGAGAGGGGGTGGTGGCAGGAGAGGTCGGAGAGAGGGGGTGGAGGCAGGAGAGGCCGGAGAGATTACCCTGAGGGGTGAATGCTCTGGAGACAAGTCGGCGCGTTAGGTATGTCCATGTGACGCTGCCTCTGCAGCTGGCTCCAGCCTTCCCTGAGGCAAAGTAGCAGAGTAGCTGAGCACAGGATACACCTGTGAAGCCAGTCACCACCAGTTTCCCCAAGAGAGTACAGAGAAGGGTGGCCTTTGTGCCTTGGCAGAAAAGCTGAGTGCAACGAGGCAAGAGGAAGTCGATCCAATTCCTGCCCCTGCACTCGCCCGCAGAGTGGGGCTGGAGGCCACCCCAGGGCCCCATTTGGCACACAGATAGGTGTTACTATCACGCCCAGCTCTCTTAAATCACTACTTAAAAAGGCCGATGACCCAGGACAAGGTTCTAGCAGCAAGGAAAGACAGTAAACCAAAGAAGGGAGGCCACCAGTAAGCAATAAGAGACCATCAAGGAAAAGCTCCTTCCGACTAAGAGACCAGAACACTGAACAAGAGGGAGAGGGACATTCCAGTCGGGTCAGGTCACTCACACAATCACAGTACCAAGGTGATTGGGAAAGTGAGTTCACCTTAAGGCATGCAAAAGAGATGGGCAGAAGTGTTTCCTTTGATGAAATAATGACATGTTGGATTTTTTTCTTCCCAGAATTCCAACACACACACACACACACACACACACACACACACACACACACACACA
>JANHMN010000015.1:68274276-68298996 GCA_030674055.1 Rhabdomys pumilio
CACACACACACACACACACACACACACACACACACACACACACACACTCGAGCTTGCCAAGCAGTTCGACTGAGTCTTTATTTTTGTCTGTCTGCCTGTCTGTCTCTATCTCCCCACCCCCTTATTTTTTGGATACTGGCCAGATTCTAATATGCTTCTATGGGTCCTTTGGAATTTCCCCCTTTCTCCATGTGTCTGGGCTCCATACTGCCTCAGACAGCCTCCTTATCTCTTCAGGTCACCTGCTGAAACTTACAGCTTCTCTTCCCCAGAGGTTCCCTCCTTCCCTCCTTCCTTTCTTCTTCCTCCTCCTCCTCCTCTTCTTCTTCTCTCTCTCCCTCTCCCCCTCCCCCTCTCCACTCTCCCCTCCCTTCCCCTCTCCCCCTCCCCCCCTCTCTTCCTCTCTCCCCTCCCCCTCCCCCCTTCTCTCTTTCTTTCTAAATGTTAGCAATCTGTCCTGGAGAAGTGTCTTAGAAGAGCAGTGACCTTCCAGAGGTCCTGAGTTCAATTCCAGCAACCACATGGTGGCTCACAGCCATCTGTAATGAGATCTGATGCCCTCTTCTGGTGTGTCTGAAGACAGTGACAGTGTACTCACATACATTAAATAAATAAATAAATAAATAAATCTTAAAAAAAAAAAAAAAAAGAATCCGCTTGAGTTCATTCTTAAATTCTTTTATTAATGGGACAAAGAAGCCCAAGAAAGGAACCCCAGCTCCCCCTGCACCACGATAGAGGATCTTCTTCAAGGACTCAGGAGTGGGAAGGAGGCAGATGGTGGTGAGCAGGAGTAATGTGGGGAAACAGAGAAGTCAGATCAGCTCTTGCCCCGCTCTGTTGGGTGGCTCAAAGCTGGAGCCTACTCAGCTTGTAGGAGGCTCCACTGGACTGGAGTAGGGCACTGTTTTAATTACCTCACCACCCACACCCTTAAAATAGGAGAGAGATTATACTGTATTTCAGTTTCAGGCAACCATTTCTATCTTTATTTCTTTCTTTTTTTTGGGGGGGGGGTGGGTTTGAGACAGGGTTTCTCTGTGTAGCCCTGGCTATACTGGAACTCACTCTGTAGACCAGGCTGGCCTCAAACTCAGATATCTGCCTGCCTCTGCCTCCCAAGTGCTGAGATTAAAGGCGTGCGCCACCACTGCCCGGCCACTTCTATCTTTTTAAAAAATTATTTTATATGTGTATGAGTGGTTTGCCTGCATGTATCCGTGCTTGATACAGAAGGCTTCAGACCCCCCAGAACTAGACTTACAGATGGCTGTGAGCTGCCATGTACCTGCTGGGAATTGAATCCAGGTCCTCTGGGGGAGCAGCTAGTGCTCTTAACCACTGAGTCATTTTCTAATTCCTCAAGTAAGCATTTCTTAAATGATTAACATACCCATGTGCAGAGCTGAGCAGAAGTCTGGCTCAAGGTGAAGGTGGTAAAGGGGGCGGACTCTGCAGGAAGGCGGAGATTCAGACTTCTCTCCCCTGGGGCAGTCCCGCATTGGATGTCTGTCCACATGGCTCAAAATACACTGCTCTCAACAAATGTGGCCCTAGTGTCCCCAAGGAACAACCTAAGCAGCTTGCCACTGTAAACCCCACACCAGTGTCAGAGTACCATTAAAGGAAAAGTCCTTTGGGACTTGACATGGTAATGCCTTAAATCCCAGAACTGGAGAAGCATAAACAGATAGATCTCTGTGATTTCCAGGTCAGCTTGGTCTACACAAAAAGCTTGCTTTAGGTCAGCCAAGGCTACATAGCCAAGACCCTATACCTAAACAAAAGAAAAGAAAAAGAAAAAGAAAAAGAAAAACTCTTTTTGGTGACAAGAATAGACTCTCTGGCCTGGGTGGCAACCTAACACTTCATTTGAGCTTGGTCAGTGGCTTGGCCCAGAGACAGCCATCAAGAATGTGACTTCTCCTTAAGCCATGCTAAAGCAGTAGGAGGAATCATTATTCCTGTAATGAGATATTATACCTTTCCTCATTATAATGAGATATTATTCAAAATTCCCACTCCTCGGTGCAGTCTTTTACAGAATGCAACCTTCTCTGCATTATTCAGAAAAAACTTTTCCTTTTCTTCTACCTCTTTCATAAGCACACTTTCCCAATACTTTTGGCTTCTCTGATATTTTGGGCTTCTTTCTCTAAAATTCCTCTCCCAAGTTCATGGCTGTATGCCTGCCCAATGTCTTCTCCTTCTCTGGGGAGCTACTGAGGTTTACAGTTCAACCTCCCTGGAGTGTTTTCTTTTAAACTCAGAATTGGCCTTGAGGCTCACTAGAGTTCTGTAGTTTTAGCTCCATCTGTCTTTGCTCCAGGCAGTGACCTTACTACCAGCTCTTACCTGCTTCCCTTGAATCCTCGGACAAAACACACACACACACACACACACACACACACACAGTTTGTTCCTTTTCAACTTGTCAATTGCTAGGCCTTACTATCTCCCGCCTGGAAAAGCGTACCCTTAATAAAATTTTTATCTCGGCTCCTCCCACTTGCCCTAAACTTCAGTGGCTAGTCCCCCCTATCCCCTGCCAAACATCCATGACCACCCACCTATAGTAGTGGCCAAAGGTCCAGCTCTTCCCAAGACCTCACATGGCTGCTGACTTCTCCTCCCAAAGCATGGCAAACTCTCCCTCTCTTTCCTTGCATCTGCCTTTTCCTCCAGGGACCCGGAAAATCTCACCTGCACCTTCCTCCCAGTAATTGGCCCATGATTTTCTTTACTGACAGATCAAGAACCAAATGGGGAACAGGTCCTTAACATCACAACCACCACCTACACCTCACCTTTTCTGTCCAATAAAAAAAATTTTAAAACCTCTTCTCCCAGACATAAGTTGAACAAAACCATAACAGTCATGTAAATTACACAGTACAGTTATAAGAATGACACCCATTCCATCATATTTGTCAATTAGACAAAGTATTCTACCATCATGCCTAACATAAAGAATTATGATCCTATCCCTAGATTATGTTTAGATTTTGGCCTGCAATGCCACCTGAAAACCATGTCTTCCACTCTATAACCTCTTTCTCAATGTTAAACAACTTAGAATTTGATTATGAGACTAAAACTAGTCTTCAACCCCATCAGAAATCTGAGAAGGACTTAAACATTGCCTGGGTTTATAGGAAGCAACAAACACAGCTTCTCAAACAACTGTAGAGACAGCTGACTGCCTGACAGCCCCTCATTCCTCAAAACACTGGAGCATCAGTCTTCTGTCCCATGATCAGCTGACAGACCCCTGCGAAGCAGAATTATTAAGGAGTGCTTACCCTGTCTTGGCAGAGCCAACAGTCAACTATTCTACATAATGTGTCCTCTTCCTGGACAGTATTTGTCTACAGATGAAATAGGCAATTTCTCCACAGTGGCCACGTTGCCAGGCTAAGCAACCTCGCCTGCAGGCAAAGAGCTCAATTTCTTCTTTGAACCAAGAAGGAAGCACTGTCAGGAAGAGATGTGTCTCATTGTCAAATGATTAAATAACATTAAATGTCACATTTAGTGGATTTCTGAGGTCTTTGAAATATATATGAACTGTTAAGCCTTGGCTGTTCTTAGCTATTTCTAATTAAAATATATCAAAAATACCCTTTTATAATTAAATCAGAGTCAAGCGTAACCATGAGTTTGCTATCTATCTGCCTATTCTCCTTTCCTGTCAACACAAAAAATGCCAAGACAATTTCTCAGGATCTGTTTGTATTCTGATGTTAATTCTGCTTCTTCAAGAGGGGCTGCAGACAAGGAGTGGATCACGTACTCGGGTGATTTCATGTGAACATTCTCCCCATTCTAACTGGTCAAATAAAGTCTAGAGTCCATGATGGGGCAGTGGAAGGGAAAGGTGGGGCTGGAGGTCCTAGAGAGTAGGGGAAGAGAGGGAAGGACAGAGGAGGCAGACAGAGGAAGTAGAGGTGGAAGGAAGATGGAGCAGAACCACATGGGCTGGAGAAGCCACAAGTAGCAAGGGATCTCATAGCTGGGGAATAGAGTGGTGTGATGGTGCATCTGCCCAATCTAGGCGTGCGGCTTATAAATATTGTAACTGAATTGTGTGGGGTTTTTTGTACGGGCTTATTGGGGTTGGAAATTTACTGCAACAATTCTTAAATTATTTTATTTCATTTTATTATGTATGAGTGTGTGTGTGTGTTTGTGTAGGTAATTATGTATATATGTGCATGCATGTGTATATATGTGTGTGCACACATGAACATATACATGCCACAGCACACATGTGGCAGTCAGAAGACAGCTTTTTTTTTTTTTTTGGTTTTTCAAGACAGAGTTTCTCTGTGTAGCCCTGGCTGTCCTGGAACTCACTCTGTAGACCAAGTTGGCCTCAAACTCAGAAATCTGCCTGTCTCTGCCTCCCAAGTGCTGGGATTAAAGGTGCGCGCCACCACTACCCAGCTGAAAACAGCTTTTAAAGTCAATTTTCTGCTTCCAGCATGTGGGTTCAGGGGATCAAATTCAAACACACATACACACACACATACATACACACATATACACACACTTTTTCTTTTAAATTATTAATATGAAGATCATACAGCATCTGTGTAGATGCTACCAGAAAATTGGGCTCCTTTCTTGAGGCGCTTAATGTCATTACTAAGAGATTTTTAAGGCTGGAGAAATGGTTCAGAGGTTAAGAGCACCTGCTGTTCTTACTAGGGACCTAGGTTCAATTCTCAGCACCCACATGGTGGCTTACAGCCATCTGCAACTCCAGGGGATTTGATGCCTTCCTCTGACCTCTGCAAGCACCAGGCATGCAAGTGCTCCACATATACATATGAAGGTAAAACACTCAGTCATACAAAATAAATCAACTCCTCCCTGACCACACCCCACTTTATTTTCTTAAGAAATGTCTCTCCCTGAACCTGTAGCCCACAGAGTCAGCAAGACTGTCTGGCCAGGAAGAACCAGTGATGCTCCTGTCTCTGCCTCCCCAGCAGTGGGATCACAATGCCGTATCATTCTGCTTGTCAGATCTATTTGACATAATAATGCACAGTTTAGGAAGTTGTGATCTAAACCGCCAAAGAAATAAAATAGACACAATAGATGACTGTAAACTTGAATTTTTCAAAACCTAATCTTTCCCCCCCCCCCGCCCCCCCCCCCAAGACAGGGTTTCTCTGTGTAGCCCTGGCTGTCCTGGAACTCACTCTGTAGACCAGGCTGGCCTCAAACTCAGAAATCCGCCTGCCTCTGCCTTCCAAGTGCTGGGATTAAAGGCGTACGCCACCACCACCCGGCTCAAAACCTATTCTTAATGATTTTTTTTTCTTTTCTTTTTTCCCCCCTGCTTTAATCTCCCTTCTAGCCCACCACCCACCAAAGGTAATGAAAAAGAAAGGTTATTAGTATTACAGGGGAAGTAGACTGAGAGGCCAAATCTTTTAAATTCAGACTCCATTTTAAAGAACCTGACCTAAGTTTGAACTCAAGTAAACTACCAGGCCAGTCCCTAGCATTAGTTTCCAAGTTACCCCCCAACAAGACCTGCATCTCCAGGCTATTACTCCAACAGATCTGCACCTCCTGGTTGCAAGCCCACTCCCTGTCTAACAACCACCAATGAAGGAGACAGAAAACCAGCCAGTTATGTTAAAGGCCATGGTAGCTCTCCAATTAGATGCTTAAACACCACCCCCACCGCCCCCAGCTTGTAGCGTCCTATAAAGTCTTAACCCATAGACATTTGGGGCTCCTCTCTCCACCTGCATGTGAGCTGAGGGGCCCGAGCTAGCTCAAATAGAATAGAGACCCTGCTGTGAGTTGCATCAGATGGGCTCCTGTCTGTTTTGGGGGAGATCTCTAACATTTTCCTCCTGGCACTACAGGATCTGTTTAGAAATTGTTCTTTGGAGCAAATCCCATCTACATTGTCAGGAAATTAGCATTTTGATTCTCAAAATTCAGCAGCAGCAGCAGCTCTAAGTGTTCACTTGCAAATACTTCACAAATATACCGGCAGTCTAGATTGGTAGAGTTGGGAAAGCAGCAATGTCACATCCTAGCAGACAGCCAGGCCTCAGCTGAATCAGCATGAGTCAGCAGGAGGAACCAGAACCAACAGGGACACCAGAAGTTGCCCTGCCTCTCTCAACAAAGCAAAGATCAGCAAAGACTTGAGACCAAGAAGTGTTGCAAAGCTAGCTATGCCAGCAAGCCTCTCTCATAGTCCATTGAGTCCTTTTTATACTCCCTCCAAATATCACATGTCCTCCTCAGGTCTTGCCTCACCACATGTCTTGCTTTGACTCTTTCTTAGCAAAACTCCATGTGAGTCTGTCTCAGCTGACATCACTCTACCAATCAGCCCGAGCCCAAGGAAGCAGCAGGAAGGCTCCAGCACACCAACAGAAGTGTTTTGGTGCATTTCTCTCTAAGGAGTCATGACAAATGGAGCTCAACTATGCAATGTAAGGCAGACCAGTACATGCATGCCCTTAGCAAAGAATCCATCACACATCCTTTCACGTGCTCGCTTCAGTGACACGTCCTTTCACCTGTGTTCCTAACAGGTGAAATGTTTCTTCATGAGTCTGCTTTAGTGAAACATCTTTTCACCTGTGTCCATCTCAGGACAACACTCCTTCATGTGTTTGTCCCAGGAAAACACCATCCAACAGAACTGACTTTCCAAAGAACCCACTTTTTTTTTCCAAAGTTTCCACTTTAGATGACAAATTGGCATTGTCATGCATAAATATTGATTGTATCACATTTGTCTGTTTCTTGTGTGTGTCAGTGGGTGTGTGTATATTTGTGTGTATGTGTGTGTGTGTATCTGTGAATATATGTGTCAGTGTGTGTGTATGTCAGAGTATGTATATGTATATGTGTGCAAGTGTGTATATATGTGTGTATGAATGTGTCACAGTATACGTATGTCTGTCAATATGTGTGTGTCAGTTTATGTGTATATCTGTATGTGTGTGTATGTCTGTGTATATTTCTGTGTATATATGTCAGAGTATGTATATGTGTGTGTGTCTGTGTGTATATGTATGTCAGAGTGTGTGTATTGTCTGTATCAATGTGTGTGTCAGTGTGTATATGTGTATGTGTGCTGGTGTGTGTGTCAGAGTGTGTGTATGTATCTGTGTCAGCGTTTGTGTCAGTGTGTATATACGTGTGTGTGTGTGTGTGTGTGTGTGTGTGTGTGTGTGTGTGTCTTTCCATGCAGGGATGCTCCAACACTAGAGCTTCACTGACGAGTGGATCTATTTCCAAGGTCTAGAGCAGAGGTTGTGACCCCTTGCTGGGGTGGTGTCAAATGACCCTTTTACAGGGGTTGCCTAAGACCACTCTGGAAAACAGATATTTACGTTACTGTTTGGCTGAAAATCCTGATCCTCCCTACACAAGCTGAGAAACCCAGACAGCTCTTCATCCTTCAACCTGGCACACACAGAGAACACCCATTCCCCACGCTTGGAGAAAACGCCAGGGTAAGTGGCCATTACTCCTCATCTCAGTGTTCAGACCACCCACCCAAGAGTGCCCACCCAAGGGCTCAGTTTTGGACCATATATGGGCACAACCCCAGCTTCTAAGGGTCAGGCCATTATTCCTCACCTAAGCTCTATAAACCCCTTGCCTTAGCCTGGATGCTTGACTCTATTGCCCTTCTGTGAAATCAGTAAATCCTCCTGAGAGATGCTTCCTATAAACCTGCCTTTATCTACTTTTAATATGGTCTAATCTAGCCTATATCTGCATCACTGAGGGGGGAGAAAAAGGCATTCAATAAGGATTCATAGCAGTAGCAAAGTTATAGTTACAAAGTAGCAACAAAAATAGTTTTATGGAGCTGAAGAGATGGCTCAGCAGTTAACACTGACTGGTCTTCTGAAAGTCCTAAGCTCAATTCCCAGCAACCACATGGTGGCTCACAACCATCTGTAAGGGAATCTGATTCCCTCTTCTGCAAGCACATACACACACCACACACTTTTATGTTTGGGGGTCACCACAACATAGGGACTGTACTAAGAGGTTAGACATTTCAAAGCTTGAGAAGCACACCTCTAGAGGCTAGCCTGGCTCTCCTTACAGCAACTCCTTGTAATGCTCAGCTGTTTGGTAGAAAGCAGGACTGGGGTGTGGCCTTTGTATTGTTTGGACCTGAGTCTGACCTCACGTCCGGAAGCAACTGGCAGTTGTTGCCCTGCACGGGAGCAGGAAGTGGGCAGGGCTTGTGAGAAGAAACAGAAGTCATAACCTCTGCGGTTTGGTTTGTGTTGCAATATGAGCGTCAGGAAGCTGCTCTTACAGAACCTGATGTGTAAAGTTAAGGGCAGGTAGAGCCCTGACTGGCGGATGGGATGCCCTTCGTCCTCCACAGGACCTGCCCAGGCCCTGGTAGCTGGAAAAAACATGAAATCTTGGGAAATTTCCGCCAAACATAACTCTGTCATTAACATGGAACAGTCAGAGAGTATTTACAACGATGTAATTTGAGCCGCCAGGCCTGATCCCAGCACTTGAGAAGCTGCTGCAAAAGGATTGCTGTGAGTTTGAGGCCAACCTGCCTTCAACGTGAAATCCTGTCTTAAAAACCAAAGGACAACAAAAAAGAAAAACCAAAAATACAAAGAGCAACAAAACACAGGACACTTGGTACCCCCAATAGGGTCTCAGATGGTCCAGGCTAACCTTGAATGACATTGGATTTCCGATCCTCCTGCCTCTACCTCAGAGGGTTGAGATTACAGGCATGACCTATTGCACCCAGCAGATTCTGTGCTGAGAATCTGAACCCAGGGTTCTGTGATTGCAAGATAAGGACTCTACCAATGCAGCTATGACCCCAACTCTAGTATGCCTTACTCTTAAGGGTAAGCAGCTTCAAGCTGGGTGTGGTGGCACACGCCTTAAATCCCAGGAAGAGAAGGCAGGACAGCCTGGTCTACAGAGTGCAGGACATCCAGGGCTACCCAAAGAAAACCTGTCTCGAAAAACAACAAAAAAAGCAGCCCCTCCCTCCACAGTGGTTTACCATGACTGAAAAACCAGCAGAGTTACCCAAGTTGGGGTTCACAGCTTGTATACCAACAAACCAGGTTCAGTCAGCCACTCTCCACAGACAACTAAAAGAGCCAGATTCATAGTAAAAAGTAGAAAAAAAGAGATGCAACCATATTGGGAAGGAGAAAGCTATCTAGAGATTCCCTCTCCCAAGTCCAGCTTGAGGTCCTGTTTAGATAGCAAGCAAGGGGCACACCACCAGCTCTGTGTGTAAGCTTCAATACTGTCATGTAAGGTGACCACTTTGGCTGGTCACTTTTCCCTCTCCCAACATAAGATTCCTGAAGAGGAACACGTCTTACCTTTTCAGTCCATGGTTTCAATGTTTTGTTTTTCTTTTTTTCTTTTTTTCTTTTTTTCTTTTTTTTTTAAAGATTATATGAAGTACACTGTCACTGTCTGCAGTCACACCAGAAGAAGGCATTGGATCCCATTACAGATGGTTGTGAGCCACCATGTGGTGTTGGACTCTAAGATCCAAACCAGGGGATGTGCTCTCACAGAGACACATGGACAGGGATTCGCTGCAAAAACAAGAGGTTTATTGGTAATAATCAGTGCACTGGGGTTCCCTAGCATGCAGGCAAGAGGAACCCTGAGCTAAAGCTAAGGGCAGTTTTTATACAGTTTAAGGGGTGGACAGTGACTAGGCACAGTGTGATTGGCAGAACAGTGTGACCTTTAAACTGACTGGTCTTTGGGGAATGAGGTGGCAAGGACTTCCCTAGTCTGTAAATGGCAAGGGTTGGTCTACTTGCTCTGGGCCTTCCTCACCAGAAGGTGGGTTCCCTCCCCTGTGGTCTGAGGAATGTTAGTCAGCCTCTCCTTTCCTCCTCTGAATGTTAATCCAGCAAGTGTCCTGACTAAGGAATGTTAATTAGCCTCTCCCATGGGGGTGGGGTGGGGGGTGAGTGGGATGGGGGGGGGGGAAGAGACAACTGTTCCAAAATTCCTCTTCAGTGGTTGCTGGGAATTGAACTCAGAACCTCTGGAAGAGCAGTCGGTGCTCTTAACCACTGAGCCATCTCTCCAGCCCTTTAATAGTTTCCTTAGGAGCTCTTCATCACTGTTGGATCAGTCACACTGGGTGGATGAAAGGGGAGAGACAGAAATGATGTGGTGTTCTATCTGCCCATTCTCTGAATCTCAGGGCAGCTGGCAAGTAGGGAGTGCTGACTCTTGTAAACACTCCTAACCCCTTGTCTGCATCTATGGCCTGACTGGTTTTGAAAATCCACCCAGCAATTTCAGAGAGATGGGAGCTGCCATCTGAATTACTTAGCCAGACCATACTGTTTACAAGATAGCCAGAAAAAGGAAAAAAAAAATTTTTTTTTTGAGCAAAGAACTAAGAATCCCTGTTAGAGATGGATATATGCAGACTTCAGTCAGAAACCCTTAGAGTTAGTTTAGTGAGAAGGAGCTTCCCATCACAACCCTGGGATGGACACCTCAGAAGTGTCCTGAGCATCCAGGCAAATATTGTCAAGGCCATCAAGGGTTCCCCTTCCAACAGCTCCCCCAGATCCTGTGTAGAGTGAAAAATTATAAAGACCATTTTATAAAATATATACAGGCTCACTAGTTCCAGGAAGGCGGAACTGAATGTAGGATTTCAGGCCTTCACTGCCCTGGGATACATCCCAGGAAGAGTATTAACATTCCTCAAGCCTCAGGGAAAAGAACCCACCTGTGGGTGGGGAAGGCCCAAAGCAGGAAGACACATTCCTGACAACAAAGAAAGATGCAAGACATCTGGGTGGTTCCAAGAACTAACTAACTTTCCACTGATCTTGGTTACCCCTCCCCCCCTTGAGGTCTTTTCCAGTATTACAGCTTGCTGAGTTCAAAATTTATAAAACAACCAATCACATGTAACTGCGCGAAAATTCCTTCCTTTCCCTACCCTTTACTATAAAAAGCTCCTTAGCCCACCACGCGGGGTCAGACTGTACTCGTGCACGAGTGTGCAGTTTGAACGCTGGCTGCCAGCTCTCTTCCCTAATAAACCTCTGCTGATTGCATCCAGGTACGGTGTCTTGGAGTTTGTGGGTGTTCGCGACTTCCCGAGACTTGAGTAAGGGTCTCCCGAATTTGGGAGTCTTCACCTGCCCCTGCCACATGCCTGGCCAAACCAGTGAACACGATTAGAGCTAGGGCAGGAAAAGTTTTCACAGAGAAGATGCCTGAAGATCTGCCCTTAGAGATTGTTAGCCATTAACAAAATTCCCTGGCATGGCACTGCCCCAGGGTGCAGCATGGTGTGGGTGAGCTCTCTAAGTAGCTTGGGAGGCCTGCGGTAAACTGGCGCCCTGATGACTAAACATTGAAATAGATGAGCCTCTGGGGGCCATTCTCATTCAAACCACCACAAACAGCACATGTTTGGGCCAACTCTTTGCACGCTCTTCAGTGTTTCAGGGTAGGTATGAGTATTCTGTCTAAACTCCACCTCCACGGTTACCTGGCAACAGTCAGGTAAGCCTGGTCCACTATAAAAGGGGCTGCTTGCCCCCTCCTCTCTCTCTTACTCTTAATCTCTCTCTTACTCTTAATCCGTTACCCTCTTGCCTCTCTGTCCCCTCCCCCCTTCTCTTCCTCTCTCTCCACGTGGTCATGGCGGGCCTCTACTTCTTCCTCTTCTCTCTTCTTCCATCTTCTTCCCCCCACCTTTGCCCTATCTCCTGAATAAACCTCCCCCCAACCCCCACCCCCCATTGGAACCGTGTGGTCTGAAGTGGTCTGTTCTGAACTGTGGTCTGACTTCTAACAACTAACACTGGTGCAGTGGACCGAGATCAAATACTTTGGGAACCGCTGTGCTGCCAGCAGCTGCAGCCACTGGCTGCTATAACGAGGCAGGACCAATACTACATGGCCTGCCTCTACCGCCACCACCACCAGTGGCCAAACACGTGGTACTCCGCCGTGTGAGTTAGGCAGCCAGCCAGGCCTACACAGACCTCGCAGTTCCATTTTCCTGATACCAGACTGCATAAGCCCATAAACACACACCGGCATACTGATTGGTAAGGAGATTCCAATTGGCAGGAGGGACCCTAGACGCCCAGATAAGGCCTGGCCAGCCTTCCCTGGGCTGAGAGGTGTTGGCATTTGACTGCCCCAGTCCCTATGACTGGTCTCCTAGCTGAACTACTACTTAGGACATTGGCCGCTGGGTGACTGCCCCCCTCTCGAAAGCAATTTACAGTCTCCCTGCAAGCTCTTGCAGCTGCCGGAAATCCTGGTACCAGGTTGAACTGCTTTCTGTCGATCTCCAGGAGTTTGCCAAGGCCTCTAGATACTCTCGTGATGACCTGATATCTAGGCTGTTGCCTGATTTATTAATGACTTTTCTATCGGGACGGACGCCAATACGAATAGCCCGGTAAGCCCCTCTCTGTCACCCAATGGGCACTACATTGTCTTCGGCTGCACCCCCAGACACCCCACTAGGTTGTCTCCTGAAAAAACTCAAATCTCTAAAATTAACGCCTGATTTGAAGCCTTCCATATTGATACATCTCTGCAATAAAGTCTGGATTCGGTACCCTCTAGATAACAGGTTAAAATGGCCACCTAATGGCACACTAGACCCAGTCATTTTGAAGGGTCTTCATACATGCATACAGTAGTCTGGTAAATGGAAAGAGGTTCCTTATGTCTAAGTGTTCATCTACCTCTGCTCTAATCCCTCAATGTGTTCTGCCTATTCCCCACCCCAAGTTTTTTTTAGCTATCCGCCACTGATCAGAGTAACCATCCACATGGGCCCAAGAAAGATTTCTTGAGCTCAGAGCTAACCCTTTCCTTCCCTGACTCTCATTCTAGAACTCCCCTTGGGTGAGACACTTTCCCTCTCCTCTTGAGACAATTTCTTTCTCTCAGTAGAGTACCTCAGACCGGGCCTGAACAGACTGTTCTCTCTCAGGAGCACTGGCTCCAAGCTCTAGTCCTTAACATGTCTCCCCCCAGGGGTCAGTCTTTCACGGGCCACCTGCTAGCATAGGCCTCTTCCCTGCTTCTCCGTCATTTGCGGCCAGCTGCGACTACTTAGTTCACCCAGTTTGCCTGAAAAGGAGCGGGTCTGGGACCTGGCTTGCTCCCTTCCCCTCTGTGGTTCTTAGCTCTGCTCTGGGTCTACTCTTTGCACCTTGACAGGGACCCTCTCTGGGATTTGCTTTCCCATGTACGCAACTGACTGCACAAAGGGCTTGGCTGCCTGCACACTCGAGGGAGGTTCTCTCTCTCTCTCCCTCTCTGCCCAGGACCTGTAAAATGAGTGTTAGTGGTGCCTTCTGCCACAAGAGCAGCTAACATGATCTCTGCTGTGATACAGGACACACTTTTCCTTGCCCACTGCAGACTCTAGCCGCCAGAGGCACTGGGCAGTGACTTCTGGCTGTTAGTAGGAAGTCCCGCCCTGCTGCCACAGCGGACCTGACCCACAGCACCTGTGCCCTCATCTGCAGACCCATAGCACAACCCTGGGTCACGACCTGTGGCCCACAGCCAACCCGCCAGCCGTATGATCCTATGCTACTGTTGCCAGCTTTCTTATTCTGGTCCTAGCCAAATGTTTCCTTGCTAATACTAACATGTGCTTTTCTCTACCTATGTAACCTGCCAAAGTTACTTAAGACTTTCCTATCCTGTCTTAATAGATTTTTATTACTGCTAATAACCAATCCTTATGTCTCTCAGTCTTGTCAGAAGTCTGCTAATACTGTATTTAAGTTTATGGCTGACTGAATTCCCAAAGCCTCTAATAGTTGACCCAAGATGGTTTCAGAAGACTTGGACACCTAGAAGATACAGCCTGGATTGTATGCGATGATACAGTCACTAACAAACACAGTGGACTAAACTGGATGCTCTGAGTCAAATGACTTTGCTAAACCAAGGTAAGTCATTTCCCATGTCACATGTATCCATTCCACAGAGAAAAAGCCCTGTGTCTTCTGTGCTTGGAAGCCAAACTGACTTCGCCCAAGAGACTATGGAGACCACAGGAACCGTTGGCTAGTGGACTCTGTCAGTTTTTAAAATAATATATAACTGGTAGATTATTGTTTACTCTTTCTCAGACTTCTGACTACATTGACAGCTAAGCTTTCACAGATGTTACCTCATTACCTAAACTCAGTTGCCATCAATTAAATGCTTCATATTTCCTCTTCTTGCTATGCCACTGTCCTAATATTATCTGAGTTTCTATAAACTTGCCTGACTCTAATAAAACATTCCACTATACAATTCAGCAAAGGTTCATCTTGAAGACTGCTCGTGTTGTTAACTTATGCTATTATCTCTTTTGTAAACTTATAAGCTACAGGAAACCCACTCACGGACCAAATAGATGCCATCCAGATAAGTACATCTGCCTAAAGTTCCCACTTACTACCTATTCCAAAGGGTGGGATCTCTCTGGGTTTCAAATGTACATCTTAGAAAAATTTTCTTTCCCCCAAATGTACTTAATCTTATTCCCTACATCTTGTCAAGTCCAGGCACATCCAGAACAGCTCCAGAGAAGCAACCTTCAGATGCTCCATCTCTTGTCACACACACAGCTGCTTCTACTGGACCTGTTCCTTCTGACCTATCCTCAGATGGCTCCATAGACCCTGGACAGCAGGAAACAGTCAACTCTCCTAAAACTGGACAAATATCCCCTATACCCATTCTTCTAGGTTCCTCCTAGAGACACATCACCCCCAGTGCCAGCAGGAAGTAGCCAGATATTACGACGACCCTATCCCTGCTTCACCGTCACCTCTTTCTAATTTTTTCTTTTTTAATTAAACCAAAACGGGGGAATGTTAGTGTTCTGTCTAAACTCCACCTCCACAGTTACCTGGCAACAGCAGGTATGCTCCTCCCCACAGTTACCTGGCAACAGCCAGGTAGGCCTGGTCCACTATAAAAGGGGCCACTTGCCCCCTCCTTTCTCTCTTACTCTTAATTTCTTACCCTCTTGCCTCTCTGTTCCCCCCCCCCTTCTCTTCCTCTCTCTCCACGTAGTCATGGCTGGCCTCTACTTCTCTTCTTCCTCTTCTTTCTTCTTCTTCCATCTTCTTGCCCCCACCTTTGCCCTATCTCCTGAGTAAACCTCCCCCCACTTGGAACCATGTGGTCTGGAGTGGTCTGTTTGCTGCTGTCGGACGTCTGAGCTAACAACTAACAGTAGGGACCATAGCACTTGGTATCTGTTTTGTTCTTTCACCCCCAGCTCCACAGTGAAGCTCGAAGGGCATATGGAATTAACAAGTTCAGACTCTAGTCTAGATTGCACGATAGGGCACCTCTGTGTGGCTGACTGCCCTTTCATCATAAGAATGTGGTTGTGGTGACCCTTTGACTCCCTCCCACCCGCTACCCCCAAACCATTCGAAGTCTCCTGTAGTTCTTCCCCTTATTGGAAACAGCTGAACCTGGTCATCTTTTCTTTGTTCTAGTTTAGGTCTTTTAAAATAGGGTCTCACTATGTAATCCTAGCTGACCTCAGTTCATTGTCCTCCTATCTCTACCCCCTCCCGACCCCAGTGCTGGGGTGCCTGACAAACTTGGCCATCATTTGGAGACCATACTTGAGACTCCTCTGATAGGAAAGATCAGGCCTCCTAAATCCTTTAAGTTTTGTAGGAATTATAGCTGCCAGGAATTTTTAGGTCCCTCCCCATTTTGTCCCCAGATGCTATAGATGATTTGGGAGACCAGAAGACAAAACAGGATACCAAGAAAGGAAACAGGGGCAAGTTTCTGAGAGCTACATCCACCTGAAATTATCTAATTTCACATGACCTGGCCACATTGGGGTCCAAGAAAAGCTATGGCCCCTAACTGGCCCAGGACTCAAGCTGTCAGTATAGACTGTGACCAATTCTGGGCCTCTATTTGAGGAATTCTCTGGGAATCCCATTCTGGGCACATAGACCTTCCCATAGGGGCTTGTCATGATAAAGCCAGAGCTTTCAGGGACAGAAGACAACCTCTTAGTGACCTCAAGTTCAGGTGACAGAGACATATTCATAGAGTGATGTTAAGCACACAGGACATCCAGAGTTTATCTCACCAGAAACAGGGCCAGGGGAGCATAGGTTAGCCTGGGTCAACCTCTAGGGAGTGGGAGAAGCCTGATAAAATGCCAGAGACTGTTGGGAGCCGACTTTAAGCAGAAAGCGGCTAGAAAGCAGCTATCAACTTTGCAGCCATCTGGAACCATATACCCTGACGAGAGACTTGTTTTTCAATAGCCTACAACAGCTGAAGCATACTTTGATAAATATCTTGTTTATCCCACATAGCTTGTTTTGCTGTTTAGTGCCCCCAGCTGCAAGGAGCACATGGTATCCATGCCTACAAAGCATGCGGTACATGTGCTATCCACGCCTGTAAGGCTTACGTCATATCCACACCTGCAAGGCACGTGGTATCCACGCGCCACGCGCCTACAAGGCATGTGGCAAAAGCCTATAAATACCCCAGACTTCCCTTCAAGGAAGGACAAATAAGAGAGAGAAAATAAGAGAGGAGCCCTTCAATGAGATAGACAAAAAAAGAGAGACAATAAAGGAGACTTGAGACTTGAATAAAACCTCTGTCTTGTCTCCATTCCTCCCCTTCTTCCCCCTACTCTCTCTCTTGCTAAACCCTGACCCATGGACCGGAGCAGCAGCGCAGGCCGGGACGTTTTTGGCCCCCAAGCCAGACAGAGTACGGGTTGCAACAAGAGACCACTAATGATTTACTTTTCTTCATCAGTACAAAGACATCTGATTTTACCACATACTTAAGGGAGTTCTAGTCATAAAACATGAAGGCGCCCAAGCACCCACTGGGATGAATGGACAAGCACAGGTGCCATTTCTACAATGAAATATCAGCATTTGAAAGAAAGGAAATCTAGTGAGGCATACATAGTGTCATACGCCTGTCATCCCAGAGCTTAGGGGGCAGAGGCAGGAGGACTTTAAGTTTGTGGACATCTTGGGCAACATAGCCAGATCCAGTCTCAAACAAAGAGGAAAGAATTCTGACATATGCTATCACACATGAACCATGAGGATAATGTTAAATGAAATAAGCCAGACACAAAAGAAGAAAAAATATCTGAGGCAAGTAATGATGCTCTTGACCAAGAGGAATCCCTTCCCTTAAATGGCTAGTTGCCAGGTGGTGGTGGTACACACACTCAGGAAGCAGAGGCAAGGGGATCTCTGTTTGAGGCCAGCTTTATCTACAGAGCAAGTTCCAGGATAGCCGCAGCTACACAGCCTTAGTTTACCAGAGACCCCCTGAGTGAACCACACGGAACAAGAATCCCTGCAAAAAGCAAGAGGAATTTTTAATGTTCCAGCATGCTGGGGCCATCCTGTATTCCAAAAGGAGACACTCATTCAAGGAGCTTTTTTTTTTTTTTTTGATTTGGACATCTCTTGTCTAGTTCCCCCCCCTTTCCTTTTTCCCTCTTTCTCTGCCCCCTTCACTTCAGCCTTCTGTGAACCCTGATGGTCCCAGCCCAAAGTACACTGTAGCTGTCTTCAGACACCCATCAAAGGGCATCAGATCTCATTATGGATAGTTGTGAGTCACCATGTGGTTTCTCAGATTTGAACTCATGACCTCCTGAAGAGCAGACAGTGCCCTCAATGAGCTTCTATACAGTCCTTAGGGCAGCAGCCATTAGGCACAATGTGATTGGTGGAACAGTGTGACTCTTTAAACTGATTGGTCTTTAGGGAATGAGGCAGGAGGCTGGCCAACAGTCTGTTGTCCTTGTGCTCTGGACTCCCCCACTGGCAAGTCAGTCCCCACCCCCTGTGGTCTGAGGAATGTTAATTAGCCTCTGCCTTCTGGAGGGGAGGGGTGCCTAAGCAGTCTGTGACCTTTTTCTTCTAGGAGAGGAGGGGTCTGGTGGAATTTTCCTCTTCACACCTATCTAGTAAAGCCTGCTCCTGACAAAGATAAGAGGGAAAGAAGCTACACATGCACAATATCTGCCACACAGTAAGCCCTCAAAGCAAAGGCCAACATTGATGAACTGTTATCTTTGCAGAGAAGAACGAGGAAGCTGCTGGAGGAACAGGTACTATACCTGCATCCTAGAGACTGTCCCTAAGTGAACTGTTTTGCTGCACAGAGCATCTCTGAGCCACCGATGCTGTCAGACACCACTGTTTTGTTTTGTTTTGTTTTGTTTTCAAATTTAAAACACTTGCCAGGTGGTGGTGGTGGTGCATGCCTTTAATCCCAGCACTTGGGAGGCAGCCTGGTCTACAGAGCTAGTTCCAGGACAGCCAGGGCTACACAGAGAAACCCTGTCACAAAAAACCAAAAAAAAAAAAAAAAAAAAAAAAAAAAAACCAAAAAAAAAAAAAAATTAAAACACTTTATTTATCAATATTTGTATAAACATATATACTTATACATGTATACATATATACATACATATATAAATGATAATAAAATAATAAGATGTATTTAAAAAGTATGGGGGTTGGGAAGAGTGGGAGGAAGGAGAGAAAGGGGAAAGTTGGGTAAATACAGTGTTCATATATGAAATTCTCAAAAAGGAATCCAGTTTTTTAAAATGTTCAACAAATTTTTTTGTTTGTTTGTTTGTTTCTTTTTTTTTCCTTTGGTTTTTTTTTTTTTTGTTTTTTTGTTTTTTTTCTTTTTTTTTGTTTGTTTTTGTTTTTTTTGTTTTTTGAGACAGGGTTTCTCTGTGTAGCCCTGGCTGTCCTGGAACTCACTCGGTAGACCAGGCTGGCCTCAAACTCAGAAATCCACCTGCCTCTGCCTCCCAAGTGCTGGGATTAAAGGCGTGCACCACCACTACCTGGCAGTTTTTACTTTTTAACACAGGGGTTATAAACACAAAAATGCAGGATGTGGGGAAGGGGATGACACAGGAACATAGGTGTTCATGGGGAGTACAGATATCTTTCAGAACAGGGTATCAGCTGGGTGAAGGTTCAGGGGTCAGGTCACTATGACTCTTCCTATGATTCCCTTGTCATAATCTAATTTGGTACTATCTGCCAAAAGCTGCCTATTTACAAGGTCTATAACTACTCAGGCTGGTAGATTTCAACAAAAGTTGCCTGTTTACAATAGTTTATAGCCCTCTGTTTCAGTGTTTTTCCATAGAGACCCAAGACTTTGTGTTAGCAGGCATGTATGTCAGGCCTATTGCTGATTTTAGGCTTATGGCTGATTTTAGGCCTTCAGTGTATAAGCAGGGCTGCCCCTGACATCTCCTCCCTTCTCCAAGTATAGAAGGGCTGTGGCGATTCTAATCTTGCCAAGGCGGGGATAGAGGCCTGACCTCCAGTAATTAAAGGGGACATTGTAATGGCTCCAGTCCTCAGACACCACTGTTTATCTAGAACTAGATGCCAGGAATCAGTGTCAGTAGCAATGTGCTGTGGCTAGACTGTCCCCCAAGATCCCCTGTTTTGCAAGCACCCCAGCTATGTCCTGTTGTAAGGTGATGGAACCTTTCAAAGGCAGGGCATCTTAAGGTCATTTGGGGTGCATCCTTAAAAGGGATCCAGAAAATAATTTCAGATTGAGCCAGAGTGAAATAAAATTAGTATAAAGTAAATACTAAAGGGCTCTAAGAGGTCCAAGCATGGCAAACATGTCTCTGGCAGGCCTTGTCCTCTGCCATCACTTGCTAAACTATTCAATAATATCCCTAAAGCTAGCCACCAACGTCTGTTCCTTTATTTGGTAACTTTCTTCTCCTGAGGCTGACCACCAAGGTTCAGCTATCAAAGTATTAAAGTACAATCATCAAAAGCCCCCTTTTGGCTCACCTAAGTAACATGGTCAATTAAAACAGACCAACTCATCCTAGCACAGGGTTTCCCCCTTTTCTTTATAAACTGGTATCTCCTATGGGCCACACATGTCTCCTCTCTGTCCAGAAGCAGTTCTTTGTCACTCTGGACAAATATCCTTCCTGCTCTCCCTTGTCCCCTTCTCCTTCTCCCTCATCCTCTATCTCCTGTCTTTGCCTCTTATTCCCTGTCCTTTGTCTCTCTGAGGCAAATCTCTTTTGTGCTGAGAACTTGGTCTTGGGGTGTCCTGTGTTGACCCTGGTCCTTTCAAATACCCAATTATGTATCTGTAGAGAGTGAGACTTTTGTGAAAAGGAAAATATATATCCCCCAAACAGTTGTTGAGAATTTTGGAGAGAGAATTACATCAGCATCTTTAAGTGTGTGTGTGTCTGTGTGTGTGTGTGTGTGTGTGTGTGTGTCTGTGTCTGTGTCTGTGTCTGTGTCTGTGTGTGATTCAAGCCTTAGCTGGGCAGAATACTGGAATTAAATTGTAAACCACTACATCTGGTTTATGCTTAGGACTTTTTTTTGTTTTGGTTCCGTTTAGCTTTTTGAGACAGGGTTTCTCTGTGTAGCCCTGGCTACCCTGGAACTCACTCTGTAGATCAGGCTGGCTTTGAACTCATAAAGATCTGCCTGTCTCTGACTCCCCAGTGCTGGGATTAAAGGTGTGCACCCCCATCCCCATCCACTACCCCCACTCTCACTAACACTTCTCAGAGTTGTAATTCCCAAGTTTTGTTTGTTATTTATTTATTTATTTATTTATTTATTTAATGTATATAAGTGCTCTAACTGCATGTTCACCTTCTTGCCAGAAGAGGGCATCACATAACATTGTAGGTGGTTGTGAGCCACCATGTGGTTGCTGGGAATTGAACTCAGGGCCTCTGGAAGAGCAGCCAATGCTCTTAACTGCTGAGCCATCTCTGTAGCCCCTAATCTCCAAGTTTTAAAGCATAAATAAAACTTGAAAGCTAGGTAAAGTTTTTTAAATTAGGTAAATATATATATATATATATATATATATATATATATATATATATATATATATATTTGTGTATATATGTATGTGTGTGTGTGTGTGTGTGTGTGTGTATGTGTATATATATGAATGACATGGCCTTTTGCTAAAAGAAAATCTAATGGGACCCATGAGAAACTAATCAGAAATAGGGCTCTGTAGATTCCTTCTCCCTAACCTGAGTAGCTGAAGCCGCAGCCTACAGTTAATCAGTTAACAAAGAATTCGGAGTTACAGGACAAAGAGCTGCTGAGTCATCTGAGGAATAGGCCTGATACGAGAGACAAACATCCGCCTGCAGGAACTACACCCTCCCCCCCATCCCCCATGGACCGGTTCAACCTACTGATGTTCAAGAATCGGAAAACAACCAATCGTGTGCACCCGCGCGAAAGTTTCTCCCAATCATGTGCACCCGCGCGAAAACTTCTCCTTTTCCCCACCCCAAGCTTATATTTACCCTAAATCCCAGAGCCACGGGGCCGATGCCTCTGTCTCCTACACTGAGACACGTGTCGGCCCAGAACGTTCCGCCATTAAACTACCTCGTGTTCTTGCAGCAAGTTGGTCTTTCGTGTGTCCTTTGGGTGCGCGCAATCCTGAGACCCTAGTGGGGTCCTCTTTGGGGAACTCCAGACCTTTCATTGCTTGTTAGTTTATATCTTAAAGAATTTCCTATTGTACAGGTATTTCCTTTGTTCAGTGGTTTTATGAGGTGCATTGTTTAGAGTTAAGGATGAGAGAGGAGGTCAATGCAGTAAAACTCAAGGTTGTTGTTAGGACCCAAAGAGAAGGACAAATGGCCAGAGGAGGTGCCTATTAGCATGTCAAAACACACGCCTCCCCTCATCCCCAGCAAAGAGCAAAGAGAGGCCATGTTGGTGGTGCTGGTCTTACATCACTCATGGCAGTCCTTTGCTCATCCTAGCTTGATGCCTGGCTTGGTGGCCAAAGCTGCCTTATGCCCAGGACTCATAAAAATCAAATCAAATTAAATCAAACCCGGGCAGGGCAGCATGAGTGAGGGAGACAAACTTGGAGACTGCCATGCCACCCACAGTGCCCTCCAGTGTCCAGCACAGGTGGGCCATAAATACCTCCTTTCCATCACATTGTAAAGATGGAAGATGTCACCCAGGGTCCTCCAGCCACATGGCCAGCCTGAAGAGGTGGGTGGAGAGGAGGAGCCTGCTGTGAGTGGCAAGCCCCACCTCCTGAGGCCTTGGTGACATCCCAGCCCTCAGGGACCTTAGCTGTCACTGTGGGTTATGTCTGAGTTTGTGCAGTGTTGGGGGGGGCAGTGAGATGCCTGTTGTTAATATTACCACTAGAGAACATGGGGACATCCCTGGTTGAGGCAGCAGGCAAGGACCACATAATGTCCAGGGGCTGTGCAGAACTGGCCCCGCCCCTCACTGGATACAGCAATTTGGAGAGGTTGCCCCATCTCTCACTGGCAGCAGCACTTGGGAACTGGGCTCTGTCCCTTGCCCAGGCAGCACAGTGGAACTTACACTGTTGGTTGGCTGGGGTGAGATAAGCCGGCCCTGAGGGCATGAGTATGGGAAAGCTGACCCCACTATTCTTCTGCAGCAAGGGACAGGGGCACAGAAGTGATGGCTATTCCTGGTTGTCAATTTGACTACATCCGGAATGAACTACAATCCAGAATTGAAGGGCTCACCTGTTATCCAGATCTTGTGGCTAGAAGACACAGGCTGCTGACCTGAATCTTGACATGGAGATCTTGAGTCATAGTGGCCATGAGAAGCTTAGACCCAGGCAAGGTAGTACATGCCTTTAATCCCAGGAAACTGAGGCAAGATCTCTGAGTTCAAGGTCAGCCTAGGACAAAACAAGTCCCAGATCCAGGCACGGTGGTACACACCTTTAATCTGGGCCACACCTTCTGCTGGAGGTCTACACAAGGACATTGGAAGAAGAAAGATTCTATATTCTTTGCCTGCTTGCATTTATTTGCCAGCAAATGTTAGAACCTGCCTCTTCAGAATTCCAGCTGAAACACCCAGCCTCGTGGACCGAGCAACTACTAGATCTTTCTATCCACAGCTGCCCATTGTTGGGGTAGTTAGACTACAGACTGGAAGTCATCACAATAAATTCCCTCAGTATATAGAGACATTCCATAAGTTCTGTGACCTTATACACCCCCAGCCCTTCACCGTCTCTGGCAGTCAGGAAAGCTGCCCACAGGTTCATGAGCTCAGGAGAAGCTAGCCCTGTCGCTCATTAGCTGCAGCACTCAGGAGAGTGAACCTGAGTTCACTTACCTTACCTAACAGCACAGCAGAGTGGACTCTGCTGGTATCTACTATGAGGTGTGGTGGGTACAGGGGTGATATCCTCCCCCACTGCCCCTCACTCACCTGCGGTAGTCTGGAGAGCTGGTAAGCCAGGCCTGCCTCTCCCCAGCTGCAGTACTCAGGAGAGCAGATCTCATCTGGACAACCCAATGGGGCTGCCCCTTATGGCAAAGGCACTTGTGAGCCAGCCCGAGGGTATGAGAGTGGAGAGCTGGCCCAGCGACTCACAGGCTGCAGCACTTAGGAGACTGGGGCCACACCTCCACTGGGCAGAACATTGAGCTGGCTTTGGAGGCATGGGTATGGGTAAGCCAGCCTGAGGGCATTTAAGCAGGAGAGCCAATCCAGCATCATGCCGAGGGCAGCATTGGGTGGCCTAGCCAGAGCAGTGTAGAACTTGCCCTGGTGGTGTGAATAAGGGAAAGCCGATGAGCTCACTGACTTAGCTACCACCCTGGCCCAGATCCTGGGCTCTGAATTGGCCTACCCCAAACCTATATCATCTGCCCACAGTTGGGATATGTGAAAGGGTCAATCCTGCTGATCCAAAGCTGCAGGATCTCCAGGGCAACAACTGGATAACCGAGAGGAGTCTCAGTGAGAATCCGATATTGATGGTGCCACAGAAGTTGTAGAGTGAACAATTATAAAAATCATTTTATAAAATATATACAGGCTTTTCTTTAGGTTTTTCTTTAAAGGACATGGAAAATTTTTTCTGAAATGAGCCAAGAATGCAGGCCAGGCGGTTCCAGAACCAGCTGACCACAAAAGAAGAATGCAAGTCATCTAGGTGGTGCTAGGAACTAGTGACAGGGCAGGGCTGTGTCCGGAGCAACTGAGAAGTAGTTGAGCAAGTGACAGGGCAAGGCCACAATGACAGGGCAAGGCCACAGTGACAGGGCAAGGTCACAGTGACATGGAAAGATCACATTTTGAGAAGAATGAGTATACAGAGTGTTTTCCACATGACCCTGACTCACTTAGGTTGGGTTCCTCTGGAATTTTCTGCTATTTTTATGTTATATTTCCTTAGCAACCCCTCACCCCCTCCTCACTCCCCTGGCTTGTGGTTTTCCCCTTTTAAAAAGCCCCTCAGTCAGCAGGTCTTTGTCAATTCAGCTCCTGCGTGAGCAAACGAATTGACTGTTAGCTGGCTAACTCTTCCAAATAAAGCCTCTGCTGTTTGCATCCAGATTCCGTGTCTTGCGAGTTTTGGGGTGGCCGTGACTTCCCGAGACTTGAGTGAGGGTCTCCCTAGAGAGGGGGTCTTCAAAGTTAGAGACCTCAAACATTCGCAAATGAAGAAGTGTGGGCAGAGGTATAAACTGCGACACTACAGCTTCCACGGTGAGATGCTTTCCATGCTTTGGTTTTTGTTGTTGTTGTTGTTTTGTGTGTGTGTGTGTGTGTGTGTGTGTGTGTGTGTGTGTGTGTGTGT
>JANHMN010000015.1:68299006-68312161 GCA_030674055.1 Rhabdomys pumilio
TGTGTGTGTGTGTGTGTGTGTGTGTGTGTGTGTGTGTGTGTGTGTGTGTGTTTTATTTGGGGGGGCAATTTGCAGAGACAAAGGGCAGATATTGGGGACAGGAGATGAGTTGATGAGGAGGACTGGGGTTCAAAATGTGACATTCAGAAAGAATCAATTTTTAAAAAATAGGTCACTGATCCACAGGCTCTCCCAGTGCTCCAAGTACCTGTTCCAGAGTCCTGGCTCCTCCCACCCTGTCCACTGCCCTAAACCTCCCCAGCCCCTGAACTCTCCTCCCCTCCCCTTCTTCTCTTTAGTAGGAAACCCAGCTCTTTTGGCCATGCACTCCCTTGGTTCTTCTCTTGCTCTGTTGTCCTACTTTCTTTTTTTCCTCTTCCTCTCTCCCTCTCTTTCTCCTCTTATGGCTCCGTTCCTGTCTAGTGGTCATGTCTCATCTATTGCCTTTTCTTCCTGTTCTGAATGCCTCCAGCTGTCTCTAACTGTACTCTTCCTCAGATCTACAGTCCAACCCATCTCCTCAGGCATACCTAGGTGTTGAGAACCACAATAGCCCATGTTTGGGGGCCAAAATGTCGGGGACCGCTCTATCAATATTGGAACCCTCACTGCCAAAAGCCTTGGGGACTAACTTGTTAGCCCACACTGCCCTAAGCAGCTCTGGTCTGCGGGTCGGGGTTCAACAAGAGAGAGAGTGAGGACGGACTCGAAGAATGGAGACCAGACAGTGTGATTCAATCCCATTTATTCTTCAGTCTCTCTTCTTCTCTCCAAGTCCCTAGTCTTGAGTTCCTAGTCCCTAGTTCTTAGTCATTAGTGCCTCCAAGTTCCAAGTTTCTTCTTCCAAGTGCCTAATTTCTACTGCCTAATAACTAACTCCAAGTTGTACTCTTCCTAATTCCAAGTTCTTCCTCCAAGTGCCAAATGCCTAATACCTAATTCTCTGTTCCAAGTTGTACTCTTTCTCTAATGCCTAATTCCTACTCAAAGTTGTACTGTACTCTTTTGTCTGCCTTTCACCTTTTATATGTCTCACTTCTAAGCCATGCCTCTAAGTCACGCCCTTAAGTCATGCCCTTAGGTCTTATCTCTAAATCTGATCTCTAAGTCACGCCCTTAAGTCTTAGCTCTAAATCACACCTTTAAGTCTCACACACTCAAGGGAAGATCCTGGGTATCTAAAGCAAGATGTTATCAGAGTGTGCTCAGCTGTTGTAGGCTAATGTAATCAAGTCTCTTGTCAGAGTATATGGCTCAAGATGACTGCAAGGATGATAGCCGCCTTCTGTTGGCTCCCCACACCTAGGGGCAGGCATATCCTCACTCTCAATCAGATGTAAATGTGCTGGGTCTCTGAGAGTAAGGCCACCTGCTCCTGGGATGTTTCTGTTTGAGTTGTCTATGGAGAAACACATTGTCTCTGTAGGGACTTTGGGTTCTTAGTGCCTTGAGTTTCTTGGCTCTCAGCAGGAAAGGCAGGCAGATCCTAGAGGGAGAGGATGCTTGTCTTCACTCCCTTTTGTTTTCTCTTTTCTTCCTCTTCCTTTCAGATCTGATCTTTGCTTGGGCTCTGGAGGACAGGAAGTGAGCAGGGGAAAGTCGTCTGATGCCCGTTAGGATTTCGAGGTCACCCAGAAGACGGTGAACTTTACTGAGAGCACAAAATACAGTCAGCCCAAAGATGGGTTTTAAAAAAAAAAATCACACACACACACACACACACACACAGAGGAAAGCCCAGCTTCTCAACTGTAGTCACAACTCTGTATGGGACAGAGCAAATGTTACACCAGAATTTAAGATTCATTTCTGGCAGTGGTCAGCTGTGTTGCAGAGTATGGCTTCCCTGCAGACTTGGCTCTGAACACACTTGTGTGCTGAGCACTGCGCTTGACCAGTGAGTGCTGCCTGACCCTCAGCTCAGGTCCGAGACTGCAGTATGACACAAGCTACAGTGTTTTTAGTGTACACACAAAATCTTCTGTTCTTACAAGAACATCGAAGTTTAATTATAGAAAACAAATGCTTCCAACATTCTCCGACTGACACCCCCAGCATGTACCACATGAACATATCTTTGGGTCGTATTATGTAAGCATATTTGATTTTAAAACTTGCTGTTTAACCTGCTGACTTGAATTTCATTTTTAAAAATATCATTAAATGAATTGGTTGTTTTTTGTATTTTTTTTGTTTTTGTTTTGTTTTGTTGTTGTTTGTTTGTTTTTTTCGAGGCAGGGTTTCTCTATGTAGCCCTGGCTGTCCTGGAACTCACTCTGTAGACCAGGCTGGCCTCGAACTCAGAAATCTGCCTACTTCTGCCCCCCAAGTGCTGGGATTAAGGGCATGCGCCACCACCACGCAGCAAATTGTGGTTATGAGACTAAGGATTTCCAACAATTTCTGCAATGGTTCTAAACATATTTCTGCTATTTTGAATTTACATTGCCTCTGAAAAATATTGAAGACATTCCATGTTCTATGGTATGAAATACATAGCCAATGTTGTATTCCCTATGTAAATATAAACAATCATACTTGTTTGTATCAGGCTCTGAATCTAGTGACATCACATCTAGTCGACAACCGCCACACATTCCCAGAATCCAGTTGGGTCACCTCCCACCTTTACCTGTGAGAACTACATCACTACCCATATAAATAAACAGAGCCCCCTGATGACTCCCTCTTCCCCCTCTTCTTGTTGTCACCTTTGCCCTTATCTCCTGAATAAACCTCACATGGAACTGTTTGGCTTGGTGTGGTCTGTCGTGAGCCATGTGTCGAACAATACCCACTTTGCCTCTATACAAAATTGCTTTCATCCTTAATAAATGCTATAATTATATGTATGCCTAAGAATTGCTTTTAAATTTTCTTTGTGAGTTATTACTTGTAAATGTAATTTCTTGCATATTTTTTGTCTCTATATAGTTAGGGTCTCATATAAGGGGCAGCAAATAGAAAAAGTTTAAACCCTGCCCTAAAGAATAGCTCCCATTCTCCTCTCTGGGAGCAGATGGCCTGGTAAGTTCTGGCAGGCACCTGGGTTACTCTGTGCTCTCCCTGTACTCATAACCAGGTCAGGTCACAGTGTCTCAGTACTCTGAGGCTCCCAGACCAGGCAACGAGCATCCCGAAGCCTAGAATGGATACAATCTATTTCCCTCATTCGGCCCCTACTGCCTGGAGGACTGAGCGAAGGAACTACCCAGCCACCAGGCCACTGTGGACCCTCAGACCTCAGCCAAGTGAATGGCGACAAAAGGGTAGGTGTTAAGAGCTGCCATGGCCACCAAAGATGGGATGAGGACTGAAGGGGGGGGGAGGCGGGGCACGAGGGGAGGGAGTGGCGGGAGGCCAACTACAGGTGCAGAAGTTCTGTCACAGCGCCACCATGTGGTGAGCCACAAAGTAAGGATGGCACAAGTCGGGTAGGAGTGGGGTAAGGGTGGGGCCTGAAAGCCTGGCCTCTAGGCTGAGGAACTTACCTCTGGGAAGTCCTTTCCAGATCCGCCCTAACCCAGGTTTCATGAAATGGCCTCAGGGGAACTTGGAACCCCAGCCCAGCTGGCTGACCTCACGCTGACACTCTCTTAGGACCCAAGGTTGGCAGGAAATTTCTGTCCCATAGCTATAACTCTAAAGCCCCAGAGGAAGAGACCAGACGGGCTCATGTTCCCTGGGTGACGGCTCCTAGTGTTCAGTGCAGCAATGGATGGAGAAAAAGAAAAGTGGTTCAGTTTCTTGATGGGGGTGGGTGGGCCCAGAGGATGCACCAACTAGGGTCATCTCAGGTGTCGTTTCAGCAAGGGAACTCCAGAAGAACAGCCATGCTGCAGAGGCCAGTCTGCACGGGGCTGGCATGAAGCCCTGGCTACTGGCTTTGACTTTGAAAAAGCAAATACAGATCAACATGCACCCTGGCACCGCGCCAGCCAGCCGGCCTGGGTAAGCTGGGTATTTGGCAGCACTCGTCCTGAGAGCCCAAATGGGAGGGAAGTGAGTGGGACAGGAGACAGGATGTAGCAATGTCAGGCTGGCCTAGGCCTGAAAGAGGTCACAGGGTGGGCCTGGAGCGCCACCTGGTTTTAGACTGCTAGTCATCAGGCAAACACCGTTTTCCTGACCCATGCATCTCTTTGACCCTAGTCAGTTATCTGCCTGGAGGCCAGAGCTTTAGTGAGAGCGGTAGACTCTTCCCCAGGCCTTAAGGATAAGGCATCTCTTGGCCTTTCTAAGCCAAATTAGGAGTTGAGGGGGTGGGGAGGACGAAAAGATGAAGGGACCCTTTGTGCTTTGAGAGCGTTCAGGCAGGAAGAACAGCCTCTTCTAAGGATGTAAAAACCATCTGTGGGGTTGCCTGTGGCCCAGAAGGGAGAGGCTTTCTCTGCTGGACTGTTTAAGGAAAGCCTGCTTCCTGATGCAGTGGATACTGCCCTCTGGACAATGACCTAGGCTTTGCACGGACCCACAGATCCCCAGGGTTGGAGATCAGTAAGGGATCCTTGGGCATAGCCTGAGGTCAATGTGGCAGGGAGTGTACCTCTGAGCTCAGGAGTTCCTAAGTAGGCTCTCAGTGGGAGGGATCCCTGGGAAGATGGACATGGATGGATGGTCCTCAGGGAGGTGCAGGCTGGTGTTAGCTTTAATTTGATGTGGGAAACAATGTCTGGCTGTGTGTTCCCAGTTCGGTGTTAGAAAGTTGTTCCTCCTGCATGAGACTCTCTTGACTGACAGGAAAGGGCGGTAAGTCCACAGGAGGGGGTGACAGCTCAATGGCTGAGTGCTCACTTAGCAGACCCTGAGTTCAAACAGCAGCATGACAGAAGAACCCCAAGACAGGGGGCATCACTCCATGCCAAGCCCCACCCAGGTCTGGCAGGAAGGTCCTTAACCCAGTGTGGTGGCACACACCTTTAATCCCAACACTCGGGAGGCAGAGGCAGGTGGATCTCTGTGAGTTCTGGGCCAGTCTAGTCTAAGTTACAGGGCAACCAGAGCCTATCTGAAAACAACAACCAAAAAGGAAGAGGGCGAGGAGGAAGAGGAAGAAGAGGAAAAGAAAGAAGAAGAAGAGGAAGAGAAGGAACTAGGTGGTTCTGGGCATGTCACAATTTACATGTCTTTTTTTTTTTTTTTTTTTTAATTTCCTCATTTCAACTTTACCACAGCCTTAAGGAAACAGGTTGGCCCAGGGCTCTACCATTGTGTTCTGCAAATGTGGGGATGCCAGGTCCCGGGCCTTGGAGAAATCACTTACTGTCTCTACAGTGGGTCCTAATTAGGCCTGCCCAAGACAGTCTGTCACTTCACTGCTGCCTGCACAGAATCCTCAGACAGCAGACAAACACCTCAGTACCCAGGGCCTCAAATCTGGTGTCTGCTCACCCAGAACTGTAGAGCTGAGGTCACTCCTATGGCCCCTCTGTCACCAGCCTAGAAGAGGGCCGAGTCTGCATTTAACGTGGTTACATTGAAGGAAGCCCATCCACATTGGCTTCAGAAACGCCCCAGGCACATAGGGACACCTGCTGCTCCCTCAACACCTTTTCTTGTATTTGCCTCCGCTGGAAGTCCTCACCTGAGCTTCCTCTTGGCCAGTTCTCAACAAATGAACAAGTCACTTTTGGGGATAGGTATACATCACACAATATTTGCAATAAAATAATTTTTACTCTAAAATTACTTAGTGTCAACCTGAAATTTAAATGTAATTGAGCATCTGGGTAGTGCTGTTGTTTTCCTGGTTTTAATTTTTGGTGACAGGAAGTGGACTCAGGACCTTGCACACACTAGATACATGCAGGCTTTCCTACTGACCTACATCCACAGTCCAAATGGGATTTCTTATTAACCACTTGCTTTTTAATAGGTTAAATAGGGTCTCTTTATTCTTATTTTATGTGCATGGATGCTTTGCCTAGATGTATGTCTGTCCACCACATGTGTGCCTGGTACCTGTGAAAAAAGCAGGAAGGCAACGGGAACCCTGGAGTTAGAGTTCCGGGCTCTTGTGAGCCACTGTGGGATGCTGGGAACCAAACCTGGGTCCTATGCACAGCTGCAGGAACTATGCTCTGCAGAGTCATCTCTCCAGCCCACGTATATGTGCTTTGACAAAGTCTTGCCTTGTCTAGGCTAGCCTCAAGTCCTGAGCTCAGACGATCCTCTCAAGCCTCAGCTTCCTGAATAGTTGGAATTACATATGCACCACGGAGGATAGCTTCTCCTGCATTGTTAGTCGCTATTTCTGGCAACCCTATACTAGTGAGACTTTTGCGCGACCCTGAGAGTAGGCAGAGGTTAGCCGGAGTCGACAGCGCCGCAGACCAAGCTTCGGCAGCTCCTCCTGCCCTAACTCTGTAATAGGGAGAAAGAAAATAGCGATCAGCGACAGAGATTAAAACAGCATTTGTGAGAACAGCATTTGTGAGAGCAGCTAGAGGGAAACACTATTTCCAACTCTAGTTTCTATCATTTGTCTCATGAAAACAGCCACAGTAGGAACACAAAGCCAGACGCTCATTCGGGAATCTGCCAATCCGGGAGTCCATCATGACTGTTTCAGCAGGACGTCCGCAGGCACTTCTCCCAGATGTTGTAAGTGCCCAATTTGATGGGGGTTTTATTTTCTACTACTTTCTAGGTGTTTTTGGTTTTGTTACTTTTGCTTCCTAAATGCTTAGAAGTTAGCTCATTTGAAATCACAGCTATTCTAGACTGATCTTATGCAACACCCCTAGTTGGGGAGTATTCAAGGTTCAGTTGTTTCCCATCCGTTCCTATGCAGAAGTCCTAATCACAGGACCTGAGAATGTGCCATGTTCAGTGGACTGGGTTTGTCCAGAGCAACGGTTTTCAATCTTCCCAGTACTGCAGTCCTTTGATTAAGTTCCTCATGTTATGCTGACCCCAACCATAAAGTTATTTTTGCCGCTACTTCCTAATCGTGGATTTGCTACTGCAATTATAATGTAAATATTTTTGGAAATAAAGGTTTGCCAAAGAGTGTCACAGCCCACAGGTTGAGAACCACCCTTCTAGATGGACTGAAGAAGAATGAACTTGTTGGATGACACCAGTGTGAGTTGGTGCTTTGTAAAGATCAATTTGTGAGGCTGGAGAGATGGCTCCGTGGTTCAGAGCACCCGCTGCTCTTACAGAGGAGGCTGTTTTGGTTCCCAGAACCCACATGACAGTTCACAACTATCTATAACTATATATATATCCATATATATATATATATATTCCAGGGGATTTGACGGCTTCTTTTAGCCTCTTTGGGCACTGCACGCACATGCTGCACACACACACACACACACACACACACACACACACACACAAAGCAAACACTTACTGTGGTGGTCTGAGTAAGAAGTCCCTGTAAGTCTTGGGTACTTGAATACGGGAGAAAGTATGTCGCTTGGTTTCAAAAGACTCAAAACCATTTCAAGTGCCCTCTCTGCTTTCTCTGTCTCCAACCTTCTCTTTCCCCTCTGCCATCATGAACTCTGATTATCTGGAACTGCAGGCTCTAAATAATCCCTCCATTCTGTAAGTTGCCCTGTAACAGGAATTAGGAATCGGGCGGTGGTGGCGCATGCCCTTAACCCCGGCACTTGGGAGGCAGAGGCAGGCAGATTTCTGTGTTCGAGGCCAGCCTGGTCTACTGAGTGAGTTCCAGGACAGCCAGAGCTACACAGAGAAACCCTATCTCGAGAAAAAAAAAAAAAAAGAGGAATTAGGAAAGTAACTAATATACTCATATATATAAAATAAAGATAAAACAAATATTATACAATATTTATATCAATAAATATAATAATAAATAATAAATATAATATAAAATATTTTTAAAAGAAAAAATTTTTTTAAAAAGGAGCAATTTGGATGCACACACAGAGGGAAGGTTATATGGAGATGTGGCTAGAAGGTGCCTAGACATAAGCCAAGGAGGTGCCTCAGAGGGAAGCAACCCTGTTGATCCCATGATCTTAGAGTTCAGTCTCTGGGACCATGTCCCCTTCCTCCAGCCAGTGGTACTCTGTCATAGTCATCCTAGGACCCTGGAGCTGGCTCTGCCTTCTCCTTCCTGGTCCCTGTCTTCCTCTGCTTACCCAGGTGTGATGGCTCCACATTGCCAATCGAGAACAACTTTGGGACAAAGCCTCTAGTTATCTTGCGCTTCATGGAGCCTTTGATTCATCTGAGCAACAGGCTATGTGAGACCCTAGCCACATCTGACAGACTAAAGAGATTTCTGGACTGCTTATTTTCCTAACAGCTGTGTGGGGACATTTGGCCCCTGGATGTAAACACTTCCTGGTAGCCATAGGATTGTCAGATAATCTGGCTGAAAAGAAGAAACAGAGCAGGCAGTGGAGAGAGGACTCACAGGCACATAAGTAGTGGGAAGAGTGCTCTCTGGCTTCCAGTGCCTTTCTGTGTTCTCAGGACAAATAGGCTATGCATCACTATAGAAAGACCATCAGGAGCTGAAGAGAAGGCTCAGCGGTTAAGAATGCTTGCTGTTCTTGCAGAGGACCAGAGTTCTGCTCTCAGTACCCACACTGAATAGCTAGTAAATCTAGCTCCAGGGAATCTGATGCCCTTTTCTGACCTCAGATGGTCTCGTTTTCTTTCTCTCTAACCTTCCCTCTCATACACATACCCCAAATAAAAGAAGGGGGAGATGTGATGTACACCTTGAATTCCAGCACTCAGGAGGCAGAGGCAGATGGCTATCTGTGAGTTTGAAGATAGCCTGGGCTTCATAGTGAGTTCCAGTCCAGCTAGCCAAGGCTACACAGTGAACCCCTATCTCCAAAAAACATAAACAAAACATAAACCAAACCAAAACAAGACAATAGAAAACAAAAAAACAAGACAAAACAAAACAAGACAAAAAAACTAAACCAAAGCAAAGCAAACAGAGAGCAGATGACTACCTTATTTCTCTCCACGAGCCCAGCAATCAGCACACAGATACCCAGGCCTCCTAAAGTCAGAGAGATCCTCGCTCCAGCAAAAGCTCATCTGCCAGGCTAGGAAGACGTTTACTTAGTGGAGGTGGAGGACACTTATCTGCCATTCTCAACACCCAGGCTGGCCATCAGGAACTCTGGGCACAGGAGCAGAGAGGCACCAGCTGAATGCCTTTGGGTGACCCGCTTGGGTGCTCTTGATCCTGTTTGATCTGTGAGAAGGGAGAGATCTTCAATGGAGGAGAACCCTTCTCAGTATTAGGCAGGGTGGAAGGCACCATATGAACAGGAAACAGCTGCTGCGACCTGCCCCAGGCACCTAGCCTCCCCCACACCCCTCAGTCCCACCCAGAGGCCAGAGCTTCTAGAAGCTGGAGCAAACTTGCATGGAGTCCAGTCAGGTCCATAGCAAGAGCCACGTGGCAGGCTTGGTCTGTTTGCATCTTATTATCTACAGACAGGCTGGCTTTAAACTCACTCAAGTTGAAGACAACCTTTAACTTCTGACCTTCCAGAGTGCTAGGATTAGAGGTGTGTTCCGCCATGTCCTGTCTTCTTGGGGCTTGGGATCAAACTCAGAGTTTCTAACATGCTAGGGAAATACTCTATTAGTGGAACTGTATACACCGAGCTTGTTTTTTGGCAGACTGTACATTGTGTCCTGTCCTCAAAACAAAAACAAGAAGGCTGGAGCACAGAACACGCTTGGGTGGACTCCACTAAGGTCCATAGCAGGCTGACAGGGAGGTGTCCAGGCTAACCCTAAGGTGTCCAGGTTAACCCTAAGTAAGTAGGGTTCTTGGAGTGTCCAGGCTAACCCTAAGGTGTCCAAGTTAACCCTAAGCAAGTAGGGTCCTTGGAGGGCAAAAACGCCACCATCACAACTGTCTTGCCATTATTGACTAAGACCTTCCTAGGCAGGGTGGACCCCAGAGTCAGAGAAAGCAGGACAAATGTTTTCTGCCTCTTGTTCCAGATAGTCTGAGGTCAGTGTTTACTGTTGAATTTCTCTGGTATCCAGGAGAATGAGCAGAGAGGGATAGTGACAGAAGGGACTGAGAGCCCTCAGGTTAGCAACATGTTGGGCACAAGTCGGAGCTGGAGGCCCAGGGCTGGCATTGGCCCCTGGGGAAGCCAGTGGCTCTTCTGCTAGCTCGCTTTCACTAGGTGCTTTGTGGGAGTCCACCCAAGCCGCATGTAGTTCCCTGAGCATGGAAGCCTCCACTCAAGCTATCTGTAGCCATAAGCCACAAGAGTTGGGACTACACAGAAACCAACTTGTCAACTGTGGATACAGGGCTCCTCAGTCCTCACCAGTTACTGGAGAGCCAGTCTAGAGGACATGGAGATGGCCTTCTCCTTCAGAGCCCACTGTGTTAGGCCATTGCTAGCTGGTGGACCCAAAAAGGAAGCCCTGAGCAGTAGGCTGTGAGGTGGTCACTAGGCTCAGCTGGACCACGAGCCTCTCAGAGGGGAGAGAGACACCTGTCTAGGTGCAAAGAGAGTGCTTAGCCCATGGTCTTCTGGCTGCTGGCTTCCTTCAGTTAGCCTAGACTTTTGGGTAAAGGTCTATGTGAACGCTGCAGGCGGACAAACTTCTACAATTCAGCATATTCCCCTATGTGATATAAAGGCACCTACACAGCTAGTGACCAGTGAGGGCACCTCCATCTTTGTTGGTTCCCCTAATGGCGACCATGGGTATAGAGGGTTACAGAGCCATACTTCGACACACTACTGTGTCTCCCTATCCTCCACTTTTGTTGCTCACTGATGCTCAGGATCCATCCTTGGCTGTCTTCTGCTCTCAGATGCCTGTTTCCACCTCCCAGAGAATCTTCCTGCTTTCTGTCTATGGCGTTCCTCTCTTTGTGCTCAGTGGCTAACCATGCTCCTGGCCCTGAGACCTCTCTTCTACTCCTAACCCACAGGCATGTACAAAGGGCTCCTGCTTGGACCCTACCTGCCGCTCTACCCACAGCACTAAACATTCGCGGCATAGTCTTGACCAGTAGAACATTCTGGACTACAGAAGTTGGACGGTCTGTAAGGTCCATTTAGAATCTGGAACACTCAGAGACGCCCCTCACCACAGCGACAACAGTGTATGGAGCCCTCCTTTCCATTCCCTGCATATTTTCTCCAGCTTTAAAATCTCATTCTTTCCCTAGCAAATCCTCAGGTTTGGAGCTCAGGTCCACCTATCAACGTACGTGGCTGTGTGCTGGTGCTCTTCCAAAAGCCGGATCCCAGGGCTGCTCACACCCGACTGGAGCAGCAGTCAGGGCATCTCTGTCATAGGACATTTTGTAGTTCATGTTAGCTTCCCAACCTTAACGCACATGCAGCAGCCCAAGTGTCATATTCAGCTGCCTTGTGGGTCAGACTCACCTTAAACAACAACTCTGCTCCTGATGACGCAGGTCCCAAGTGTGACAAGAGAAGGAACAGACGTCAGCCAGCAGAGGGCGCTGCCTAGCCTCCAGGAGACGCGCTGCCTAGCGCTACCGCCGGGAGGCACCCGAGCACTGCTGCTTGGATAGACCGAGCCAGCTGAGAGCCGCCAATCTTAGCGACAATGAGAGGGGCAAGCAGAGGAATACTGGTTTCTCCCTGTCATTTTCGCTGCCTTAGTCCATCCTAGCACTGTGTCCTGACTCCCATGCTAGCCTGGCCTAAGCATAAGCATAAGCTGCTCTCAGTGCAGCTCACCAGGCAGGAAGGCCAGAACAGATGGGGAAGGTGGGAATGACTTCCTGGGGTGCTGAGCAAACTCGGGAGATCTGCTTTCCTCCAGGGATGAGATTGGGGCAAGCAAGTCTTGTTCTGGTCAGAAGGAGGAGGAAGAAAATGGTCATATTGTGGCTCCCTCCTTTCCTCCAGGGAGGCTACTTAATCCAGCTGTAGGTACTGAAAAGACCTCTTTAAAGGAGCTCTGGTCCTTGGAAGCTAGGGGGAAGATTACCTGTGACAGTTAATTTTGAGAGATTGACTGGATTATGGAGTGTCCAGACCATTTGAGCAAGTGTTATTATAGGTGTGTCCCTGGGGCTGAAGTGCCTGGTCAAAGCGGCTGCGGCAGAATGGAACTTGGCCCCAAGTCTCACCACGGGGGACTGACCCCTTCTCCAATGCTCCCAGCCCTCTGGGAACACTTCCAGGAAATGCACTCCACCTGTACCCACAGGTGCCTCAATAAATTCACTTTTTCCTGCCTCCCACTCTCCCTTCATTAGGGATTCCTACAGAAATCCTTTGCCTAGGCATGGCCTAAACAATAGTACTTTGGTTTTCTTTTAAGTGCCAAGGAAGATGGTTGCTAGCCGGTCTGGTAATGTCTGATGTCTAACTTTTTCCTCCTATTGCAAAGTGGTTGCAGTCGTTCAAGGAAGAGGAATGAAGAGTGATGGGCAAAGTGCCCATTGATCTTCCTCTTACGTTGGAGGAAGGAGTCTTCGTCGAACGTTTCCAAAATATGAACGTTTCCCCTTTCATCTAATTGTCCAGAAAGTGTCAGAGGACCCCTCAGTGCAAGTCTAGATCTACATTCTTGAGATCAAAGGACTTCAGTTGAGATCTGAGCAAATCAGGACCATGGCAGTGGAGAAAGGGGGTGGAGGTGAGGAGGGAACAGATAAAGTCCAGGTATCATGGGGTCTCTGTCTCCTCCAGCTGCTGGCCCCAGGATGATGGGGAATTGAGGAGATTGAAAGGCTTTCAGCAGACAGGGATGTTTTGATCATACAGTGCTTTGGCTATTGTAAGAGAAGAGAAGGAGACTGGCTGGATTCCTGGGATGGACCTGTTGCTTCTAGGCTATCCACATTTCTTCATCTGCTTGGATGGATAGAGCCATACCCTTTTCAGACACTGGCGCTATCACCTACTTGGTAGGCTTTACAGTTTGAGTATAGACTGTGCCCAGAGGCTCATGGGTCTCAACTCTTGGCCCCCAGCTAGTGCTGGTTGTTTTGAGAAGTTGTGGAACCTTCAGGAAGTGGAGCCTTACTGGAAGAAGTGGACCGCAGGCCTTAGGGGTTGTAGTTCTGGTGAAGCATTTCAATTTTAATGTTTGTATTGGTCAGGGTTCTCTAGAGCAACAACTTATAGAATGAATTTCTACACACACACACACACACACACACACACACACACACACACACACACA
>JANHMN010000015.1:68312171-68330674 GCA_030674055.1 Rhabdomys pumilio
ACACACACACACACACACACACACACACACACACACACACACACACACACACACAGGAATTTATTAGAATGGCTTACAGGCTGTGTTCCAGCTAACCCATCAATGGCTACCTATGAGCAGGTTCAAAAAATCCTGTAGTTGTTTAGTCTGTGAGGGTGGGTGTCTTGTGATCTTGAGTATTCACCAGAATTCCAAAATAGGCTCTAATGCCAACGAAGGAATGAACTTGCTAGTGAGGTTAAGAGCAAGCAGGCAGAGTGAGAAAATATCCGTCTACGTCTGTTCTCTAGTCTGCCAGCAGAAGGTATGTTCTAGATTAAAAGTGGATCTTGCCACCTCAAAGATCTGCATCGGAAGTAGGTTTTCCCACTTTAAATGATTTAAGAAAAATGTCTTTCACAGGTGTGCCCAGTCATTTGGGTTTTAGCTAATTCCAGATGCAGTCAAGTTGATAACCAAGAATAGCCTTCATAGTGTTTGAATGCCTTGCCTGTATGTTTGTTGTGCATACTGGTAACACCCTGGAACTGGAGTTATAGATGACAGCCATCTATAACCCACTCTGTGGGGGGCTAGTATTAAATCTCTGATCCCTGACAAGAACAAAACATGCTCTTAAACCCCAAGCCATTGCACCAGGGACTACTTTTATAAAGGCTCTGCTTTCCCACCCAACACCTTACAATTTTAGGCAAAGAGATGAAAAACCACAAGGAGCCTGCAACCCATGAACACAATGCTGTTGTCTTGTGTGTAACATGGAGAGGCTTTCCCATGGAGCTCAACTTGGCAAAGTCATCTCTTGAGTCTACCAAAGTATTGGACCCAGCTCCAGGCTGAAATCATCACATCGCATCCTCTCCGTTCTTGGATCTTCCTTCGCCAAAGGTGCTGGGGTGGGGCCCAGGTGAAGGGCAGGCTTTGCTGAGGCTTAAGTGTTGCAGCTAGAGTCAAGGATGCTCGAGTCTGAGCCTGCGGTGTGGCCTCAGCACTCACCTAACCGTTAGTCTATGCAGTCTAATGGTGGCTGCACTGCATTTCCTATGCTCCTGGCCTCTTCCTAATACAGAGGCAAGCCAGGTTCTCACTCAGCCTGTGTGCCCATTGCCAGGCCACAGGAAAAGATGGTGGGATTGTACCACCAGTTACTCAATAAGGACAAAGGCTTCAAGGGGAAGGCAGCTCACATTCAGTCCTTGTATGGCTCAAATCCATGTCAGATGCTAATACATACAAGACTGGAGGGCAGACTGGGGATTTTGAGTTCTCATGTACACGTGTACACACACACACACACACACACACACACACACACACACACACACAATTCTGTCAAAACTTGTCACTCCACATCACAGGTTAATCTACTTTGTGCTTAAAAACCTTGAATTACTATGAAGGTCAGAATCACCTCCCTAAACCAAGAACTTCTAGAACAGTGGCTCTCAACCTGTGGGTCGTGACCTCTTTGTGGTAGAATGACCCTTTCACAGGGGTCACCTAAGACCATTGGAAAACATAGTTACATTATTCATAACAATAGCTAAAGTTAAGAATACAGTTAAGAAGCAGCAATGAGAGGCTGAAGAGATGGCTCAGCAGTTAAGAGCACTGACTACTCTTCTAGAGGTCCTGAGTTCAATTCCCAGCAACATGGTGGCTCACAACCATCTGTATTAGGATCTGATGCCCTCTTCTGGTGTGTCTGAAGACAGCTACAATGTACTCCATATACAAAATAAACAAATCTTTTTTAAAAAGTAGCAATGAAAATGTTATGGTTGGGGGTTACCAGATGAGGTATTAAAGGGTCACAGCATTAGGAAGGTTGAGAATCAGTCACCTTTCTGAGAAAAAAAGTGCCTCATCTCCTTGCTGGGTGGGAACTTTGTGGAGTCCACCAATCAGAAAGGAGAAACTACTCCATAGTCTTACATGTTGGTAAGTGACAACTTAAAATGCAATCCATTTAAAAATGAATCAAATACAAACATCTTTATAGGGGCAGGGAGTGCTATCGTGTAAGGTATTCCTTTCAATAATGCAGTCATGAATGAAAGTCTTGGTAAGTGGGAAAGGACTTCTCATTTACATTCTGGGAACACAAAGAATTCGGTTAGTGGTATGTTCAGGTTTGGATCTCTGGATGTTTGCTGGGTTGATGCCAGGCTCACAACAGGAGGCTCACTGTCCCTTCTGATATCTTCCCAGGTGGCTACTGTCATAGTGTGTATGTAGAGGAGGCGCTTGCTAAATTGAAATGGCATCTGTGGTGGCCCACTGTAGCTATCCCTAGATACAAACCCAGAAGAAAGGCATCCATCTGTTTAGCACACATGCTGGAATATTCATAGTGGCACTGCTCATAATAGCCCCAAGCTGGGAACTACTGTGTCACACTGAGACTGGACTACTCACCACTATGCGATATGGATGAGTCTCATGTACAATACTGAGAGAAAGATGCCAAGCATAAAAAGGCACAATTCCATTTATGTCAAGCACAAGAGATAGCTAAGGGTGGTGGAGAAGCCAGGAGAGGTTATGCTGACTGTGAACTATAGAAAGAATTTGAGGGGTCTCAGAGTCCCATAAGGATGCTTCTTGACTTTGGTGCTAGTCACACATGCATTTAGTGAGCTGTGTATACCCAGTTTTCTGTTTTATTCCAACTGATAAGGGGGCTGAACATGATGTTAAGAAGCCTCACCTACTTGCCAGGGTTCTGGCTAAAAGACTATCAAGTCTCCTTATAGGATCTTGGTGGCCTATTTGTGGGGACACACCTGTCTCAGCAGGTTGAAACATATCTTCAAAGTTAGGTTCCAAAGGTTCTAGGCTCAGAGGCAGAGCTACAAAAAAATTAATGCCTCAGGTTACAACCAAGCTTCCTGGCTTCACAAATTCAACTGTGTACTGTATGAATCTTATAGTGACAAACATCCAATTACCATAGTGTCAATGTCTCATCTGGAGTGATGTTCATTTCTTGTTTCCTTATTATGTGTATGTATGTATGTGTACCATGTGTGTGCCTGACAGCTGCAGAGCTCAGAAGGGGTCAGGCCCTCTGGAACTGGAGTTACAGATACCTGTAAGCCACCACATAGATGCTGAGAACTGACCCTGGGTTTAAAGAGCAGCAAGTACTCTTAATTTTGGGGTCATCTCTCTAGACCCCAGGATGATTTTAAAACCTAGCTCTGAGGAAGAGATCTTCAAACTGATTATGGCACACACCTCTGGGCACTTAGGAGGCAGACATAGGAGGATCACAGTCTGAGCTATACACAGCAACAGTTGTGTATAGTTGTAACAACAGTTACAACAAAACTGAGGACAATGAGTGAAGTTGTCTCGAGAACTGTGGTACTTACTGATGAGCTGTCTGCAGCAGGCACCCCCAGGCAGCTACCCCTCAGCACACTGCAGTCACAGAAACCATGATAGGATGGTTTCTGAAAACCAAGCTGTACATAATACAAGCAGTAGTATCATGGCTCGGTGCTTTTGCTCACTATAACCAGACTGCCTTCCTTCCCTTGGCTCACTACATAGCAGGCACGGGACAGCAAGTGTATTATCTTAGAATACTCACTATTTAAGGTTTTAAAAGGAGGATTTTCTTGTGAACTGATGAATCTCACACATATTTTATACCATATACACTTTTGTCCTTTGTGATAAATGATGGGTATTTAATTCAGAAAGACAAAGTATAAAATCTGAGGGCCACTCCTGTCTTAGTCCCCCATGCTGTATACTGCAGGAGGTGCTCCCCAGTGCCAATTTGGATCTGGAGTGCTCCAGGGCATAGTTATAGGTCTCTGGAAGTATCAGGATGAGCTCTGGGAGTCAGGGTCTATCTAGTGAAAGTTAGGTGTGTGGTCCGTCTTCAAAGGTATTAGGAGTCCCCTTCCTTTTGTTCTTATTGCTGCTTGGCCACCATGACATGACAGGGCCTCCTTCTGCCATGATTGCTGCACCACAAGATCAAAGCAAGGGGGTCTCATGGTCTGAGACCACAGTGTGGATAAACCTTTCTTCCTTTAAAGTTGACTTAAGAATTTGGTCTCAGCAACAGAAAACTAACCACATTTTGCTACTTAAAAATCAGGCTTGCAAATAAGCAGAGGACTAGAGTTACTCAGTAAAAGGGGCTTGGGCTTTCCTTCCACTGAGGTCCCATCATTTGTACTAATTGAATATATCATTGAGTTTTCATCAACGCTGTTAGATAAAGGGGCAGAGGAGCATCCTGGGAAATGGAAGCTGGTGGTGGACCAAATGTAGTGCAGTGAGAGTCACAGTCATGGAAATGGCACAAAGCTTCTTCATGTCATGTATTTGGTAAATGAAGAGGAGCTGGCAAAATAAATACAAATCTCCTTTGAATTAGGTATTGTGTCTTTTTATTTCAAAAGAAAGATACCAAGAAGCAGAAGAATGAAGCAGTTAAAATCAGCAAATCTGCAAAGTAGGAAAGGAGCTAAAAGGGAGACAGATCTGACTGGATGACAAAATCATTTTAGTGCAAACCCCAGGATCCAAGGCTGCAAGCCTAAGTCACAAGTCCGACTCCAGCAGCTTGCTGACCCATCAGCAACAGGGCTCAGCCCTTCCTGCTGAATCCTAGCTTTGCACATTCTGGACAGATCATGCACATACATGTTATACTCCGGGGTTACATGAAATTGCATGCAATTCACACATAACATCATTGGAAGGCACTGTATTGTGTAGCAGAAACTGCTACTTTCTGGCAAGTCTTCCTAGGGTGGATCACAAGTGGTCCTCCATATGAAACCATTAGAAACTTTGGTGCCAAGCTCCGGCACTACCCGATCCTACTAAGCCACCCATCTTGCCTTTTCGCCCTCTCTTCTGCTTCCCCTTCTTAAAGCATGTGCCAAGCTTGGATGATGGTGTTAACTTGACGATGATATGTTTTATACAGACTCTCAAATAATTTCAGTCAATCAAGCAAAATCTTACAGTAAGTTATGAAATCTACAGTAAGTTGTGGTCAGTTTCCTTTCTCCTGAATTTTAGCAAGGCCTATAATCCATAAGATTCACTGAGATAAGATACACAAGGTTCTAGCTAGCAAACGATGCAGAATTAAACTCCTCCATATGGGGGAGCATCTATTTAACTTCTAAAGTCTGACTTCAGTGACACTGCCTCCACTCCTGACTTTAGAGTATAAAAGTCCCAGTTGGTGGGCTGCAAATATTTATCATTCTTTACCAAGGAGAACAGCTGTGGGCATGTTTTTAAAGACCTAAGTGCATATTCCTAATATCTGCAGCAAAGATGAGACATGAGACTAATAAAAGTTCAGTGTGCTCTGTAAGAAAAGGGCTCCGATTATTCATCTCATCTCTAACACTTCTCCTTCCAATCCCACCCTTTGTGCTATTCTAGTGTATGGTTTTTGGTTTATCAAGTTGAGGTCTGAGGAAAAAAAAATGTATTAAAGGATCTAAATCTGGTTCTTCAGCCAGAAAGGGTCATCACTGACTTCCTAATCTCTCAAAAAACAAATGAACAAAAACCCCCACCAAAACCAAAACCAACCAAAACCTCTCAAAAACAACAACAACAACAACAACAACAACAACAACAACAGAACCCAAAACAAAATCCTCTCAAAAGAAAAACAAACAAACAAACAAACAAACAAACCCAACGTTAGAAACAGCTTTCAAGCCGCACTCTGGCCTACTCATCCTGGCTGTCAGAGGCTTTCCAGAAAGTGCAAAGGAAGCAGCTGCCTTGCATCAGGCAGAGGGGTTGGACCTTCTCTCATGGGTTAGGCCCTGAAGTGTTTCTAGGTGGAATCCTTAGGCAACTGTCTCAAGTTCTGTTCTGGATAAACCACAGATACAGTGGCCTTTTAGTGGGTGGCTACAGATTAGGGGAATAACTTGATGCTTCCCTCCACATTTACACACAATGAAAAGCAAGTCTTGTCAACGAGAAATGGATGTTACCACATAAGCCAAGAAAGAATCAGAGTAAAAGCACACTAGTAAGAGAAGATGCCCAAACTTAACTTCTAGTCACCTACCTTAAAAAGCAAGCAACAGGGCAGGTGGTGGTGGCGCACGCCTTTAATCCCAGTGCTCAGGAGTCAGAGGCAGTTGGATCTCTGAGTTCCAGGCTAGCCTGGTCAGGACAGCCAGGACGACACAGAGAAACCCTGCCTTAAAAAAAAAAAAGACAGACAGACAAGGGATCAGAACACTTAACAGTATCAGAGAGGCCTATCAATTAATCTCAGTAAAGCCTGAGCTTACAAACAAGAGGCTAGGGAGAAACGAAGTCTGTATAATAAAAAGGGCAGAGGGACATGTATTGTCACCATCTGTCATTTCAGGCTGCTAGTGACACAGTACAGTGACAGAGCAGGCTCACAGGACACAAACATCCGCAAACATTCCCGAGGTACATTCTTTCCAGGCAAAAAGGAGGGTAAGATACTGCTTGCAGAGACTCAGCAGTCTCCTAGCTTACACACAGCTCATGAGGCAAGAGGGCTTTTGACCACAGAGCTCACTGGATCACAGGTCTGAAGAGAAGAACCCCAGAGACCACTGGGCACATGCTTGTACTGAAGCCACCAAAATGTCCCCAGTGTTTCAACTTATGAAAGCACACAACTGATGTAGATAGACAATCACCAATGCCTGATCTCAGAATGGCCATTCTTCTTTATTCATAAATGGAATATAAAAATTTCACTAAACATGATCTAGTAATTTTAAACATTCAAAAGCTGCTCTTTTAGATCAGAGAGAAGGGGGCTATAGAAATGGCTCAGCCATTAACAGCACTTTTTATTTATTTTCAGAGGCTCCAGCATACAAAGGGTAGTTCACTACTATCTGTAACTCCAATTCTAGGGGATCTGACGCCCTTCTTTGACCTCCAAAGGCAGCAGGCACATGTGTGGTGCACAGATACACATGCAGGTAAAACACCCATATGCATAAAAAAATAATTGTTTCTGGGGTGAAATAACAAACTGATCACAGCTAGAGGATAGGTGAATGAAGAAACTCAACTCAATCTCAGAAGTAGAAGGGACCTTACACAGGAGTAATCTGCACGGGGTTTCAAGTCAACGGCTGGCTGCTTCAGGGCTTACATTCAGAGTAAAGCAGGAGACCAGATCCTAAGCTGTCTCACAGGAACCATAGATGCCCAGTTCACTGTCAGCAAGGGAAATGAGCTGTACGGAGTGAGCAAACTCCTGAAACTGTTCCCTACCCTGTAGTAAACAGAAATTGTATCTAGATTTTAATGTATTTTCCCCCACTGAATATTGAGACTTTCCCAATTACCTTTCTCTGAGAGACAGTTCTTCCAGACAAAGTACAAAGCTGGTACCACACACTGCATGCCAAGGTTGGTCCCCAAGGGCTAAGCCAGCTCAGCTGTATTTCTCCTGATATACAATGAGGCCTCGTGGCTTTGGCATCAGGTAGGATTTGTGGTTTTAAGATTGTTAGACAATCCCCCAGAACAGACAGACCTCAGAATTGAGGATCAAAATATTCAGGGAAATTCCACAAGTTAGAATACAAAATGCCAAAACTGGTCTTATTTAGGTGAAACTTGGTAGTGGAATGACCACTTTATATGTTTCTACTAAAACAAGTTTAAAATCTTAAAAAACAAACAAAAGCAACAAAAAATTTTAAAGGAAGGCTGTGCAGACAGAACTGACTAAAGAACACTGAGTTTCAGATGTCTTGTAGGTACTTTAAAAAGGTTCCTGTGTTACACTGACTTCATAATTAAAACTGCAGTCTGATTTTCAGTGCCAGGGATCAATCCTCACACAGCATGCAATACTACCACGACTGAGATGTATTCCAGAGCTAGAATCTACGTACACTTCTTTTCTTTGGGTATCATTTCCCTTGTGACACCACCACTGGCTAACACCGTATCTACTGACAACATCATTCACTGCCTGTATCAGACACTTCATTTTTCTTTGAAGGAGTCTGTTATCTACTGCTAAAGAAAGCTTCCTGGAATCAAAAGGGGATAGTTAAAAGATGTACAGAATAAATGGAGATTGTCACTTACAAACAGCTCTTTAATGAAGCGCATAGACATTCCTAATTTTTATTAAAAGAGAAAGCCCTGTTCTCTCTCAGCTTAATTTATGTTTTGAAAATGCTGAATTTAGTCATGAACAATACTCTCTAGTTTCCTAATTCAAGTGAGTCAAGTCCTCAGCTCCCTGTCAGCTCTTCCTTGGGTCCTGATCAAGGCCCTTCTTTATCCAGGAATCCTGGGGCTCTACACCAGAAACTTCTAGAAGCTCTTTCTTAGAATACCAGGTAAGCTTCAAACTAGGGTACAGAGAGAGACTGATCTCTGGTTCAAACACTTCAAACAAAGCTTCAGTTTTCATTTATTCTGCATGTTAATGAGCGAGCACTGGAAACCCACAGGGGCTCAGGAAGTTTCTACAATAGAGCATCTACAACAGACGAGAAAGCCATGTCCCTAACCCTCTCCTCCTCACATGATCCACATCTTTAGATTTCAACATACAATCAATGACCAAGTCACTTTTCCCTTTCACAGTAACTATTGCTTTACAAATTAACATAGTTCACACTTCAACAATTTTCAAATTCACTTTACCTAAAAGTCCAATTTTCCTTATGTGTAACTCATTAGTATTGTACTGGTAGAAGGCCTGTCAGTAACCCTATAAATTTACTGTACCATTTTACTTTCTTTTCTAATCAACTAATCAACCTTACAGTTTTGAATGTTTCATTGTCCCAATATTAAGATATAGGAGAAAAAAAGGGGGGCAGGGGTAGAAAGCTAGCTAAGTTGGAAAAGTGCCTCCATTCCAAGCACAAGGCCATCAGTTAGATCCCAGAACCCATGCAAAAATGCTGGGTGTGGTGTTACAAGCTAGTAAACCCAGCAGCAAGAGGCAGAGACTGGAAGGATCCTGAGGCTCACTGGCCAGCAGGTCTAGCTGAATTTGTGACCCTGTCTCAAAGGAGGTGGGTGGACATCAAGGTTGAACACTGGTTTCTACATGCACATACATTCAACCACAAAGAGGTTTTAAAAAAGAATCTTGGTACTTCAAAACCCACCAAGGTCAACATGAGTAAGGGACAAAACTTAGTCCACAGCCTACTTTGATGTTGGGATCAGAAAGACTGTAACATATTCTCGTCTTCAACCCTAAGAATATTTGGCATAAATAAATGGCTTTTCTTAAGAGATTGCTAATTTTAGTTTCAAACAGGTGTATGCTTAACAAAAAACAATTCCTGTAACTACATGTTCTCCAGGATCTTCACATAAAGTACTGACCAGAATAAGTGTTTGGTCAGATTCCTTAAAATACAACAAGTTTTGACTTCAAAAAAAGGAACCAAATTTATAAAACAGTAAATGGCTCTCAACAAAGAGTCAGAGGTATCAACTCCAGTAAATTCTTAGGATCCTTTTGTGTTTCTCAGAGCTCTGAGGAGACGATCAGATACCAATTCTATTAAAACAAAAGTGGCACTACCAGGAACGGTCTGAGTTTGGAAGCAACTCCTTCACCATCTGCATTTTATGTCCATCTTGAGTTCCTTCACGCTCTGCGTTATACGGTACCATTTTTATGCTTAGGACACATAGGATTTTACTGATTTGTTTTAGACAAAGTTTCTCTATGCATCCCAGCCTGATCTCAGATCCATAATCCTGTTTCTGTCTCCAGGATGCTGGATTACAGGTCTGTCCATAGAATCAGAGACCACGGTAAAGGGCTTAAACAACTCTCGTGGCGACAAGAAATTACACAGGTCCTGCAGCTCACCTTTGCAAGCCCTGAATCATCAAAGCATGAGTTCTTCACAGCATCACTGAAAAGATGGGTAAAAGCTAAGACGTAGTAATTTTAGCCAGGCAAACAGAAGAGCTTAGCACTTGCTGCTTATTTTAATTAAGCAGCTTTAAGTGACTTTAATTTATAGATAAAGCAGGAGTGTAAGTTAGGACAAAAAGAAAAATCAGTTGGCATTTTCACAAGAGTGGGCAACATAATGGTTGCAAATGCAAATTAGTGCCAGGAACAGGAAGTATGCTGAGAGAATTGGAGGAGCTTGAGATAGAGGAGGCTGGGTTCTGGTAAAGAGGAGAAAACACACACACACACACACACACACACACACACACACACACACACACACCTGTTGTACTTCTAATGAGGACATTATAGTTCGAAAATGAAACTTTATAATAGATAAAGGTGCTGAGGCTTATATACATAAAACCAACTTAAAGAGATCACTGTAGATGGTACAGACTGTTACATTTAAAGTTAATTACTTGGCAATATCCCTTAATATGCAAATTACATAAAGAAAAAGTGAACTGTGTAAATGAGGTGGAATGTATATGTATGGTTGTGTTCTAGAACAAAAAAATGGGGAAAAAGACTTTTCACCATCTTGACTACAAAGATACCTTGTTAAGCTGTGCTGAGAGAACGTAAGACAGAGGAACACAGCACTTACTGCAAAACAAAAGGTAGCTAGACCATTACATATTCCCTTTGCGTTATTTACCATTCCTGACCTGGATGAAACCTTTAAAGAACAGTGACGCGCACGATGTTTAAACTGTAAACGGTGAAGCCTTGGGCTTTGTAAGGTGCTGATTTTACACCCAGCATCACTTGGTTTAGAATTCACACATTATTTCAGAAGATCATCTAAGTGTCACAAACAAGAAGCATGTATATACTGTATTTTATTTCAATCACACAAATGAAGTTAGCGTGTAGGAGATTTAAATGGAACAGTTATGGTGGAAACAGCATAGAACTTAAAACCTAAACAGGAAACACGTCTGCAGCATGAGGATTGAACACTCATCAGTGTTTCATCTTTAGTTCTGATTGACACATTATGCTTGTAGATTTTTAAACAGGCTTTGAGATCATGGTTACTATTCTGAAGAGATTTCAGCACCACGCTAAAGTTTGTACATTCAGTTTGTTTGCTACTGACTTGCTAGCCATTCACAGAGTGTATGTAGAGTTGTCGCAGGTCAGGTCACAGTGTTGAGGAGAGCAGTGCCTTCCTGTCATCAGAGAGGATCCCTAAACTGCACTCAGCTGAAGACGTTCAACACACAGAAGCAAGAACCCATCATCACAATATGGTTCCAAGGAACGGTTTTGGGAAAATAACTCAAGCTTGTTTCCCATTGTAGTCACTGAAATCTCTAACGATGACATGACTGTCCTGCATGACAGTGGGTGTGTAGAAGAGTCCACTTAAGCTTCTAGGGAGAAGCACATTTAGTCACGTGGGATAACATACTATCATGGAGGACACAGATACAGCATGAGTCACTTAGTCACGTGGGGTAACATACTATCATGGAGGACACAGATACAGCATGAGTCAACGTTGGCTCTCTCTTTTTTTTTTTTTTTGGTCATTTTACAGACACTGTGTTAAATATTAGACCAAGGCACAAAACGTTTAGTGCATAAACCAAGCTTCTTTCAGGACTTAGTGTTTGACTTTACATTGTCTCACTTTGGACCATGTACAGCCAGCACTCTACCTACTACAGACTATTTAAACTTTAGCAACAAAATGAAAAGTGATGCTTGATCAGATTTGTAAGGGATGCACACATTTACACGATCAAGTAGTTGCACAATCAAACGTTCAACAGTAAATGAGATGCCTACTTCTTTTAGAACAGTGTGCACGCTTGCTGCTTCTTTAATGCCTTTACTAGTACTCCAAGACAATGCATACTGGGAAGGAAAAGAGCCATAGAGTTCAATTATGATCGCTCATCCCTCACACTCTAATCTAAAGATGAAGTTTCTACAGAAACTCCTAACAAAACCCTTCAATTCAAATGTCGATGCAGTGGTGTTCACTGCAATCTGCAGTATTTAGAAAACAACTCTCATCAAGCTTTGCTTTACAACTAGAAAGGAAAGGAAAAGTGGATTGTTTCTTCTATTTTTTAGTAGAAGTTTTGATAACCAAAGATTCCAAAGCAATTATGGCACATTAATAACTCAAGCATAAATCATGACGGAGAGCTTGGAGAAATTTTGATTTCCTAGGTTTTCCAGAAAGCTAACATTACAACATTACAACATATAGAATTTCTCCCTTATTTTAATCTTGCCAATTATAAATTTCCATAAAGGGGTGGAACATATCTATCACACACACACACACACACACACACACACACACACACACACACACTCTCAAGGTGTAACAGCATCAGACATTTCCTACCACTGAAGCCTCACTTTAGTTTGATTAAAAGAAAGCTGCAGAACTCCTCATTTGTTTCCCTTACCTAGCAATTTCGGTGACCTTGGTTGCGCCATTATTGATATTTCTTGTATTTTAGCACAACAAAGATCAAGAGCAGCTTCAAAGTCAGGAGCATGTACCCAAACACCTGCAGCACTGTGGGGACCTAGTGATAATAACTGCCAAATTCAGTGATCAAACTTTTTGAGTTCCACAGTGTAATTCATATGAAGCTGAGAATCATGTTTCAGACCATTGAAATTGCTGGTTAAAATACAAATAGCTGAAAACATGATGTAAAAGATTTAAGTACTTGGTTTTGTTAACATGTTTACTGATTAAAGTCACAAAATATTTCTCATTATAATTCATGCAGATAATTGAGAAAAAAAAGATAGTGCAGAAATTAACTTTAAATAAAAAAATTATTCCTTCCCTTCCTCCCACTTCCCTATATCTACAAAATATTTTCCCTGGGACTAGGCCCTGGAAAGGCCACTACATATTAGTGTGACATGCATTATTGTCTGTAATTAAAAAAAGCTAACTTTGTGGTGATTGTAATTACATTATAAAAATGTCCACATGCATATGTCTAAAAAAGGTTGAAAACCTACAGTAAATCTATAATAGAATGTTTTACATTTGACCACTGTTTGTTATATAGAAGTTATAGATTTGGTAAAGCATTGTAACAATTTAGAAAGGCATCTAAATCTTTAATTTCTGGACGGACTTTATGTTTTAAACTACAAAACTGCATGAAGGCTAACCCGAGAGACTTCCTATCATTCTAAAATTCCTCAAGTGGGACTAAATATTTTAGGACCTTTCTTATAAATACCACCCTTTGAAAGCACATACAATTCCGTTTGCTCCATACTTCATGATCTTAACTGTTCACAGAATATCAGCTATGATAGGAAGACAAACCTGAGAGACATGTCCAACAGCAGGACTTGTAAATCAAATTCTTCATCAGCGCCCTCTGGAAAAAAACCTCTTAAGCCTTTCTCATCTTTATTTTAGCAATGGATTATGGAAAACGTGCAGACTCATCTAGACATGAAAATATTTCAATGCACGGTGATCTTGCCTGACGGGTTTAGTACTGCTAAGGGAACTCAAATACAATTCTCCATCCTGTGGTAAAGGTCAGAATAGAAGCAGCACACTGGAGGGGACAGCTGATTGCCAGAGTCACTACGTCTGAAGGCTTTCAGAGGTTGGCGGTTTTTCCCTCCTTACTGTGAATCCATTTTCTTCTTACAGCTTAAAAGTTTTGGGGGTTGTTAACAGTTGTTTGTAGGAATTTTTGTTTTTCTCCAGATTCAAGTCCTGTCCCTCCTTAGTTTGCTTCTTTATGCAGTGTTCGACTTGCTCAGTTCCTGCCTGATTGCTACAACAGGGAAGAAACAGTTTTCAAAGTCAATACACCAGAAGGGAGATACAGATGCATGAGTCATTCCTGAGAATCTTCAAGGTTGTGTTCAAACTCCCTCACAAAAAGATATAGAATTTAAATCTTCATCATATAGATCTTTAATTCATAAAGATACTAATCACACATGACTATATTCACTCAGCCCCTCCCTTGTGGAATGAAGACAAAAGCTCCAGTTCTGTGGGCTCCAAAACAAGGCAGTGCAGTGGAATGGACGGTAGAGAGGTTTATCTCAGACAAAGATCTGCCTGATTGGTATTCCACCAAATTCTACACTTGACACTTAGAAATCTGTTTATTTTCATTTACACAAATACACCCAATTGTTAAAAAAACAAAAAAAACAAAAAAAAAACCACAGCTTTCCAATACTCTAAGCCAAGGCTAGACGCCAGGAGGAGTGAGTGAAAGCCGTTTTTACAGCCATCTACAGGGTACTTACCATCAATAAGCTCCTCCTTCAGTTTTGCTAGTTCTTTTCTCATTTCATCTAAAATGTCCTGAAGTATCAAGAGAAAACACCAGGAAACAAAACAAAACAAAAATGAAGTGATGCCCAAGAAGTTTCTTGTTCAGATAAAAGTTACAGAACATCACAACATACAGTTCTTTTATGTGTATGTGCCCAGGAGTCTTGGATATTATTCTACAAGTGCAAGGCCCCAACCCCTTTGTAGAGCCTAGGACACTATATGCTTGAGCCCTGGCTTTCTGGGCTCCAGGGGTGGAGCTCAGATCCGTATGCTCATCCACAAGTGAGCACGATGCTGCTGATCTCCTCAGGTCCCTACACCCTGACACGAATTCCACAGTTCCAACTCTATTTCTTAGAATAGAAGTGGCCTTGGTAAATTCTGTTTACATTATTTCTTCCTTACCATCTTTGCTTATTCTGGCCTATTAAGATATGAGATAGAAAGACTAGAACTTAAACAGCCAGCCCTGTCATTCAGAGAAGTATAATTCAGATGCCTGTACTGTTCAGTCCTCTGGCAGCTTCCTGAGAGGTGATGCATACAAAAGTTTCAAGGAAGAGGTCACTGGACAATTAGCTCTACCACATTTGAAGCATGGCAACTTCTTAGCACAATAGCTGCCAAGTCCTACTTCAAGTACCTAACAGAGCAGGCACCAGCTACACACGCTGCTGAGCTCTTAGAATGAAGTTAGTCTGCAATGAGATGGATTGTGAGTGCAAACCCTGCAACAGACTTAGCATTAAAAAACAGTGTGGGGGCCGGGCGGTGATGGCGCACGCCTTTAGTCCCAGCACTTGGGAGGCAGAGGCAGGAGGATTTCTGAGTTCGAGGCCAGCCTGGTCTACGGAGTGAGTTCCAGGACAGCCAGGGCTACACACAAGAGAAACCCTATCTCGAAAAACCAAAAAAACAAAAACAAAAACAAACAAACAAACAAACAAAAAAACAGTGTGGGGGCTGCTGGTTCTCACAGAGGACCCAGGTCTGGTTCCAAATAGCTGCCCGCAATCCTCTGAACTTAGTTCTAGGGGATCTGACGCCCCCTTCTGGCCTGAGAGCAGAAATAATTCACTAAATGAAACAATTCATTAAAATATCAGACCACTGAGCATATATTTAACTTATGCGCATCACATGTGTGCCTGGTACCTGAAACTGAATGGCTGTAAGAGACTATGTGGGTGTTGGGAAGTGGGTCTGGGTCCTCTGACACAGCAGCAGACGGTCTTAACTACAGAGCCATCTCTCTAGCCTCACCTGCTCATTTTTTAAATGAGACTGTCATTGTGTGTGTGAGTGAGTGAGAGAGACAGAGAGAGAGAGAGAGATGCTGTGTCTTCCATCAAGAATTGTAGGTTTAATTGTAGACTTAAATTTAAAAGGACAAGGACAGTGGCTGGTGTAAAACAACAGCTACCTTTGGAGGAATTACTCTTTAAGTTGTTTGAGTGCTATGCTCTTCACTTCAGGAAGAATTTAAATTCTCTTCTAAAATTCATTAAAGAAAAAGCTTTTCATGTATGAATGAGGTCAATGACTACCAATCTGTTGAAAAATTCCTTCACTTTTGCACCAATCTATTGTTATAAATCACATCAAATTCAATCGCTGGTCAGAAGTCAAAGCTTTGTTTCCCAAACTGCTCTTAGAGATCCTAAGTGTGTGCGGGTGGCCACTTCCTTACACCCTTGCCAGAATCACACTTGTTCACATTTGTCTGGTCTGTTTTTGCTAGTATGCTAACAAAAGGTAGAAGCCCACTGATATTATAATTGCAAGCCCTGCCCTTACTTTTAAGCTATGCTTTCCCCTGCTGCTGGGATTTAAAGGGAGCTCAACGAGCCAGAAAGGAACTGAGATGTACCATATGGCCAACTATGGCCACGACTTAGTTCATCTAAGATATCTATGCCTGTGTGAACTTTCAGAGTACTCCCAGGACCCATTTGGAATTATAGGAGTAAGGTTCCCTATTCCCTCCCCCCTAAAAAAAGTTTAAAGAAAGCTAAAACCGAGTACCCACCTGCTTCAGCCTGTCATAGTCAAGTCCTTCTGTCTGGACTCCATTGGCACTAGGCTGTGATGAAGGTGTGGATTTGGGTCTGTACAAAAGAAATTTCCAGGACAGATAAATTATATTTACAACATTTAATGAGTTTGTAAGTAACTATAAACTTGCCACCCCAAAGCCAGATTTAAATTCATTTCTTAAGCACATTTTGCTAAAAAGTTAATTGTCAAAATTTCAGGAATGACTGGAACAGGCAGCAGAAAATGTCTTTTGCTTTCTTAATTTAATCATCTATATTAAAAGAAAAAGGAGACAATATGGTGAGATTCCTTTATGAAGAGAGAAGACAGCACTCCCTGGTACCAGAGGACACACGGCATGCTGGCAATAGACACGACAAAGAGACCAGTTGAAACCCCCAAGGCCCATACAACACAGTCATGTTTGCTGCTTTTGAAATACTATATTATGTATTAAATATGAAGCAAATCAATAAAGGGAAAGCTCTACTGTCTTAAATATTTTACACAAATCAGTTTGTAAGTTCTGAGCCTCAGTTTATAGAAGAAATAATTTTATGAGCCTAATTTCTTAGCCTATTTGCTTCTATTTTAGGTATTTAGACAAAAAGCTGAAAACTGACTTGGGTTAGAAGCATACTCTTATATCTAATTGACTCTAATTTCTCTCTGCTTTGAAGAGGAAGAAAATGGAATAAATACAAATAAAAACTGGGAAATTCTAAGACAGAAGCTGTCTGCCAATTACAATTGAACTTTCAAAAATGTAGCTTTTATTAAAATTTTTACACAGTAAAATAAGTGTTAGGGATTAGGCATATTTGATAAGTTCCAACAGCAAATCAATCAGTCACGGCTCCCCTTCAATCCTGGAAATCAGAGAAGATTCTCAGTAGGAAACCTACAACTTCAGTCGTTGACTGCTCCACTTTCTGGTTTAGAACAATAACCATTCCATAAGCCATCAGTCAATTACATATATCCGTTTTGCAGAGTACCAATGTTAGAAATGTGTCTGAATCACGCTCCAACACGTGTAACTGGCTATAAAACTGTATTTCACAATCCATATAAGATGTAATACTTCAAGCCCATGAAGACGAAAAACTTAATTTGATTTAATATCAAAACATATTACTGCTTAAAAAGCTTATTATGAAACAAGAATAAGCCACCAATTTTATTGGGTATCTGCTTATACAGTGACTTCCAAAAACGTTGTCTAGTAAATCCTGAGGATTTATTAAAGAACTGCTTCTTCTATGAGGACACACTTTTCTTTGTTGAGGTGCCTACTTAATTGTAGTCATTTACGATTCCAGATCCAGTCTACTGTGTAGAGTCTGGTGCAGTAAATATTTTTAAGGGTTGGAATACTGCATTTTATACTTGTTAATTATTTCTACTTTCCAGAATTAAATTATTAATAATCTGCTTTTATTTTTCGCATTTGAGGTCAGTTAGTGAATTTTTTCCATCTAAGATATATAATGAATATTTGTGACATTCAAACAAACAGGTACAATCTGCTATTTAATGAAGAAATATGCTATTGTATATAAACATATCTGTACTTATTAAACAATTTAAAATGTTAATAAACAATTGTGCAAACATGCAATTAAAAAAAATTAATTCATGCTACCATGCAATCCTTCACCACCACCACCACCACCACCGTGAGAACTGGCTCAGGGGGGAACTTTTCATACTGAAAGAGAGAGGCAATCACCACTTTTTTCTTGTTTCTTTTTAAATGGTACATTATTCTGGCACCAGGTGTGGGCAGCAGTATTGTGACTTAGAAGATTTTGTTGTAAGGTACTGTTTTTCTATGTTCCAGCAGATTTTCCTAATAAATCTTTTGCTCAAAACAATTAGCCTACCTCAAAGAGACAAATAAAAAAGGCTGGACATTTATGGAAAATTAACTAGCTAGCAAAATAAATCTGCCACATATTTTGGTTGCCAGTGGCATAAAAGAAATTTTAGCAAATAAAAATTTGATCAGAGTCCAATTACAGACACAGAAAGTCTCTCTACAGACTACTTAATTCATGTTTTCAGTAAATGTCCATAAAAAGGGTGTGTATTACCTGATGTGCATTAAAAAACTGCAACATTAATTTCTTTCTTTCTTTTCCTTCCTTCCTTCCTTCCTTCCTTCCTTCCTTCCTTCCTTCCTTCCTTCCTTCCTTCCTTCCT
>JANHMN010000015.1:68332910-68378491 GCA_030674055.1 Rhabdomys pumilio
TGTGTGTGTGTGTGTGTGTGTGTGTGTGTGTGTGTGTGTGTGTGTGTGTGTGTGCACATGTATGTGGAGGCCAGAGGTTGACAATACAGGTTTTTTCCAACTACTCTCTCTATTTTTTTTTTTTTTTTTGAGGCACGGTCAGAAAGTCTATCTTTTCTAACTTGACTGTGATTAGAAATGTTGGTTTTAAATATTTTTGGATATTTATTAATTATCGATCGACTTAATTTTTGAAACAGAGTCTCACTTATGTAGTCTAGGTTGGGCATCTACTTGCCTGTCTCATGAATGCTAGGAGTAAACTTGGAACTCAGAAATCCGCCTGCCTCTGCCTCCCAAGTGCTGGGATTAAAGGCGTGCGCCACCACTGCTTGGTGACTATTTTTTTTAAATAATGTGCAAATGGGTGTTTTGCCTGCGTGGGTACACAGTGTCTTCACAGACCAGCAAACAGGATTTGACCCCCCGGGAACTGGAGTTGCACATGGTTACTAGCTGCCATGGGTGGCAGGGACTGAACCTGGATCTGCTGGAACAACCACTAAGCCATTCCCTAGTCCACACTTAGATTTGTCTAAGATGCAGCAAATTTATTTCTGCTTTTTTGCATTCTCTATAATATCTAGCTAATTTTCAACATAAAGGATAAAGATTTCTTCTAAAATCCAATTTTTAAAACTATGTAGGGACTAATTTAGGGGCATCATTGTTCAATATTAAATTACTGTGGGGCAGTAATTCTACTCTGGTTATGTTGGAGATGTCCTTGGTTCTTTAGGAAATTGTCAAGGTACTTAGGGCAAAACACCATTTACTTGCAAGTTTCTTTCAAACCAGTAAGAGAAAAAAAAATACAAATGCAAAGCCGTAAGACATATAACTACTTGTGGAATTTCAGTGATAGGTGTATTTTAATATTTGGTGCACTGTTTTTCCTTTTAATTTGAATTTTAAAAAATAAATTAAAAGGGATGAAACTATCCTAAACTTCAGTCAATGTGATTAACCAATGTATCCGTAGAATTTATCAGATAAGCAAGAGCAGCAAAAACATCTCGATCTCAGCAGCTGTTCCATCTATGGACAAGGAGCTCTTGTTCTCCTCCGTACAACTTGTGTTAGCGTCTTTTTAGACAGACGTGTAACATAAAACGTAGAAAAGAAAGTCGATACCTGGAGATGACGGGTGACTTACTGCCGTTCATTGTGTTTGTTCTTTCCCAAGGTTTTCTGGTTGGTTCTTCAGAAATAAGAAACAAGTGTGAGTAGACAAGTCTCAGAGCCTCCCAGAGTCATCACAGACAGCACATTAAAGCACCGTCACTCTATGTACACAGCAGTGATACGGAAAAACACAACAAAACAAAAACTGAAAAACAAAAAACTCTAAACAGCGAGGATTCCAAATTGTATCATTGTAGAACTTAAAGCAGAAATGTGAAAGGCAGAGCTCTAACTAGCATGGTCTTCATAGTGAGGCAGTCAAAGCTTTGTCTAAAAAACAAAACCAAACAAAGCTAGGTGGTGGTTGTGTACATCTTTAAACCTAGAACTCAGGAGGCAGAGGCAGGTGGATCTCTGAGTTTTTGAAGCCAGCCTGGTCTACAGAGTGAGCTCTAGGACAGCTAAGGCTACACAAAAACAACAGAGAGACAGCCAAGGAGAGAGAGAGAGAGAGAGAGAGAGAGAGAGAGAGAGAGAGAGAGAGCGAGCAAAAAGAAATTAATAGTTTCCTTAAAAACCTGTATATTATAAAAGTTCATTACAGTTCTATAATCCAAATGATAATAACAAGAATGATAAAATTAGTATAGTTTATACTAGATTATGATAAATTTGAATGTACTAAACTTTTTTGTGCCAACAGTAAATAAAAGTATAATCTATGATGTGTTTCTGTTCCACATTTCACAGAAGTCCAAACTGCCCTGGGCAAAAACAGCTCCACATAAATGTCAAAATCAGTCAATTCTGGGGACTTAGGAGGCACTGTCTAGTGACGGGCTATTTAGGTGTTTAAACTGTAATGTTCTAATTTGATTGGTTCACTGATGCTATCTATCATTGACCTGACTGGATAACTTGAGAAAATCAAAAGTGAATCTTTTTCACAGAGGAATAGCATTTGAGTCACATTCAAATCAAGTTTATATTCAGGTCACAAAATGTATAGTTTTATGTAAGTAACTTTGTTTCATCTTCTAATGTCTCCCCTCATGTGGCTTCTGCACAATTTCACTCAGGAGGAGGCTTTATACTCTCTTCAAAATATATGCAAAACTAAATTTAAACTCCTCTGAGCCCTGTGTTGGGCTCTGAACTGCTGTTGCCGGGCATCTAAGGGAAGAACCATAAAGTCGGCATTGGTTCTTCTGTACTTGATCATCCTTTTTTGTTGGAATAGCTAAGGTATTCTGTCAGTGAACACAGGAATGGCAGGTTCCAGAGCTAGCAAGAGAATATCACAAAACACAACAACAACAACAACAACAACAGAGCAGGGATAAGATGGACAGAAAGATGGACAGAATAAAAAAATACAACCACCACACTAACCTAAGTGATAGAGGAGGGGAAGAACAGCAGGGTGGGGGGAGACCACTGAGACACTGTTGTCAGAGGTGATGTAGGTAGAAGGCTGTAAAGAGTTAACAAATCGGCAGATGTGGTACAAAGCACTTTAACAGATGATTGACGTCCTTTCTCAATTAGGGAGCAGCTCCTATTAATTTCTCTTTGTTTATCTTAAAGGTCCCTTTGGTTGTGAGGAAGAGTTACTCGGCCCTGTGGAAGCAGGGCATAGGGTGTCTCTTCTCTGAGGAGCACAGCTATACTACAGGACCGGGTTGAAGGCTTGGTTACCTGTAAACAGTTTGAAAACACACCAGATCTCTACTGGTTCAAGCAGGTTTCCCAACTGTTTTCCCTCTCAGTCTTCCCTAGTTCTACATTACAAAGCCAACAAGGGCCATTTTAAAGTCCTCCCAAAGTTTCAGCTGACTTATATGTCAACGAGAATGTTTGTAAGATAAAGCCTAAATCTATTACTGATCACTTCATAACAGTCTCCTAACATTTGTTTCAAACTCATTTTCCCAAGAATCCTCAAACGTAAGTTCTAGACAGGTTAAGTCAATTTATTATTTCTTAGTTTCTTCTTACTCAGCTTTAACAGCACACCTCTGCTCGAGACATGCTTGCTTCCTAGCATCAGCCAAGCCAAACACTCTACATCGCATAATGCAACACCATTTCTCCAAAGACAGCCCAGATTCGACAGGTCGTTCCCAGTTAACATCTCATGAGTTTTTGTGCTTAAAAGAGTTTTTAATCCTTTCCTCATTTTTGGCTCATTAAATGCTAAAGCATTTAATTAATTTTAAGAAATGAATGAAACAAATGAAAAAGAACTTCTGAACCTTTTTGAATGAGGTCCTGATTTTATATGGGAAATAAAAACCACTGAATTTTTTTTAAGATTTACTTATTTTATATATGTGAATGCACTGTCGCTGCCTTCACATACTCTAGAAGAGAGCATCGGACCCCATTACAGATGGTTGTGAGCCACCATGTGGTTGCTGGAAATTGAACTCAGGACCTCTGGAAGAGCAGTCTGTGCTCTTAACTGCTGAGCCATCTCTCTAGCCCCCTGAATTTTTTTATTAAGATAATGTACCAAATCTTATTTAGAGAACAACCAAGGTGGACTTGGAAAATACTTCATGAAGTCAGGACATTAATGACAAGAATAAATCTATCGACAACTAATTTCAAAAGAAAAATTTTTTGAATGGGAAAATGACCTGTGAGGAAAACCTACTACTGTTGTTTTCCTAAACTAATATAATTTCTAACTATATTTATTAAATACTTATCTTTATAGCCACAGATAAATATAGCTTTCACCTCTTTTTTTTTTTTTTTTTTTTTTTTTGCAACAGATGGAGACTATTGTTAATATCTACAACTGTGCAGCGTAAATGACTGGCTGTGTGCCAACTCCAATTAGTGTATCTGCAAATGTATCTCTTACATCTAAAGTCAGGAACCTCACAGATCAGAAAGTGGGAAGCTTCTAAGAGCCAAAGGACCAGGCCTAATGCTAGACAGTGTAGAAGAATTTTAATCCAGGAACATGGCTGCTCTGGAAAGGGATCACATCCAAAGAATTTCTAGGTTTATGTGATCTGGCTGGAATGATACACCTTTAATCCCTCTGAATGGAATATAGACACACCCTTAGTACCCACCTTTAATCCCAAACAATGAAAGTAAAGTTAATTTGCAGAAGGAAGCAGCTATGTTTGAAAGTGGCGTCTAATTTCGAGGTAGACAATCAGAGAAAGATTTGACAAGAGTCAGAGATAGGATACACCCAAATCTCACAAGAACAGCATAGGAAAGAAAAGAGACCTAGGAAAGCAGTGCAGATAGGTAGACAGACAGACACAGAAAGACAGACAGACAGACAGACAGACAGACAGACAGACAGACAGACGGCTCAGTTTTATCAGGACAGTTTTGCAGAGACAGGTTGTAGGTAAAGACAGAATGAGCCAGAGAATGAGAAGGAGCCAGAAGATTAGAACAAATTGCCAGAGTTAGTTTGAGGCCAAGCAGAGTGGTTCAGTGAGAAGCCAAAAAAAGCCAGTCTGAATCAGTTAGCTTAGACAGAAGTTTTAAGCCAGAACAGCTGAGTTGAACCAGCCAGCCAGAGTTCAGAAAGAACTAGGAAGGGTGAACTTACTCTGCAGTAAGCTTCTGAGACAACAATTATATCTGGCAAATAAATGTTACGTTTACAAGATAGCATCCTCTAGACATGACAGGGAAGCTGTACCCATGAAATCATGATAACATGGTTGCTTGAACAAGACCAGCATAGTGATGACACCAAGCTAATATGCCAACACAGACACAGAAAATTCCATGTAGCCCAACCCTTAGACAAAGAGCTACAAGTAGTTAATGCTTGCACAGAAAGGGAGGGTTAGCTTCTTCAACTGAGACAGTTTTGAAATATACTGTAATGCTACCTAACATGCCAATTTCATTTTCTACTTTTAAGAACTAGAGTTCCCTGTAATGAATATTCTCAAGCCCATTAACACAAAGACAGACAGACAGACAGACACACACACACACACACACACTAATATTATGGTATCTGCCTAGACAGCATGAAGAAAAATGTAACAGATTTCAGTGTCAGGAAGAAAAGCATTGATTTATGGGATCACAAAAGGCAGATGAAAGGTCATTCATTGCCTTCAAATATATACAAAGCACTTTAACATTTTAGTGAGCAAGTAGTCACTTGATCCAAACACAGGAAAGGGGACTTTTTAGAGAGAGTTAGCACTTAGGGATCATTTTCTCCTGAACTTACCAGGTGTACTTGTTGATGGGGCCTTAGAAGTTATAGGCTCTGCATCTTCCTAGATATATAGAAAGAGACACATTAACATCACATTCACGAGAAAGCGCAGCTCTCTGCTACTAGGTTTCCGGGCTCCTTTCCCATGTTCTCTCTGCCACTCACCTTCCACCATCTGTCTCTTCCTTACACTCTGTCTTCTCCTGCTTCCTTCTCTCACCTTCCCCTTAGGCTTCTCCCTGCTGCCTTCCCAAAGCAGTAAGTTCTAAGCACCTGTACTAGTAGCCTAGGAACCTGACGGGACGCATCTGAGCAACGCTATGGGAAGAGGCCAGATGGCACAGAGAACCACTACACCCTGTGTTCAATTACAACACAGAGAACAGATAAAAGAGGTTTACCCAGCTAAAATGTGGAGCAGGCATGAAGCGTATACTCCTAGTGGGCATAGCTAATGAGCACAGGGTCCATAAGGGTAATGTATAAACTGTTGGTTTAATATAATTCTTTAATCTCACATAGCACAAAGAAATTGAAAAAAAAAAAAAAACAAAAAACAAAAAACTCAACATATTAGAAAATTTCTAAGAATTCACCCACTCCCTAAAAGGTGAGTATAAGAACAAATTAACTTTATAGGTCTGAACTTCAAGTTTCCCCACACCTCCCCATATTCAACTCAATTCACTAAGAATGAGATTACGATTTTATACATAACACTCAAGCCATTTTTAATGGTTGTGTAGTAAGAAAGAAAATAAAAAAATATAAGATCAAACATTAAGTTCAGATTGAGTAATCTTCACGAGTTTCTGAATGAGCTGGACGAGCTCCACCTCTTACGAGAGAGATTTTACATTCACTCACACTTCTGTCTTCCTTTTGTTCTGTTTCTATTGTTGATCCCTTCTCAGCAATTCTTCTCCTGCAAAGGCAAATTAATTAAAAACTTTTGTATCACCTACCTACCTTTGGCTATCATCTATTTACTCTTGTTCTAAAAGGGAAGAGGACAAAATTATCAAGATCTGTCTGATTCCGAACATACCCGTTACATACAACTTCCTACCTCCTGGCCAGCAGGGCACTCATCTCTTCCATTAAGCCACTACCCCCTAGAGGAAGGGGTCCATTCCCACGACCAGCATCTGCTTTGGATGAGGCCAAGTTCACACTCACGGTATTCCCTCCACTTGGGAAAGAGCCATCCTCCACCTTAATGAGAACACACACATAGTAATTTCCTATGTAGATAGTAATGTTTACCAACACACTCAACACAGAAGAACACGTTGGTATTAATTCCGAAATAGTACTGTTTTAAATTTGAAGAACCAACAGAGCAAATAACATGGACTTCATATATCAGTGAGAATTCTAACAAAGTTACGATCACCACTAATGGGATGAAAGAGTATTATCTCTCCATATGATACACCGAGAAAGATAAAGTCCTTGTCATGGTTTTTCCTCAACCCAAACATATAATTTAAACCCAATATTAAAGGGAAAATGTGATAAACCAAACTGAAAGGTAATAATAAAAAACAAAAACAAAACTGTTTTTAAAGGTGATAGGGATTGAACAACTGTCACTGATTAAAATAAGAAACATTATTGCTAAATTTAACAAATGATCTTGAACTAGAAAAAAACATGGTGTAAAAATCATTAGCTACTCCCTCCCTCCAAATTTTCACTGAGGTGTAGTATAGGACATATACACAAAGAAAACAAAAGGCAAATGTTAGTCAAATGCTAATTAATAAGCCTTGGGCTGATGGGGTCTCAGAAACTCCTCATACTATACCTTTTCTCAAATTTTAAATTATGTTGGTTTTTAATCAATCAAGTTAAATCTAGTGTTCATACCAGCACAATACAGTAATCTCACTATTTTAGAGACATTCAGACACAATGAGACACACATTAAAAGGTCAGTAACTGGTAATTTACCCGAGACACTTTCCTAAGTTTTGCTCCCGCAATCGCAGCTGCGAGTCCAGTTAAAGGGCGATTGTCTTCTGATGTGGATCCAGAGAAAATTCCAGATGCGGGGAGGGGAGGGGCAGGAGGTGGGGGAGGAGGGGGAGGAACTTGATTAGGAAGAGGGGGTGGTGGAGGTGGTGGAGGAGGAGGTCCGGTGGATGGCAGTGGAGGTGGAGGAGGGGGCCCAGGGGGAGGAGGAAGTGCTGAGGCGTAGGCAGGGCCTGATGGAAGGGGGGGTGGTGGCGGAGGTGCAGGTGGTCCCAAGACAAGGCCTGAGAGAAAGGAAAGTTAACAGTCATCAGCAACAGAGCTAAGTCACTGTAGTTTACATGGGTAGATATACAGAATGCTATCCTCAGACACTGCATTTAAGAAAATAATTTATCATAATACTTAAACATATACTTGTTTTTAACTAAAGATACTAGAATTGAAAGCCAAAGTGCACATACAACTATTTAATATTAAACTTTTTGTAATAAAACTAATGATCCCCCCAGGGATTTGAAGGCAAATGTTTGTACAAATTTAGAAAACTATGCAGTGTTTTACACACACACACACATACACACACACACACACACACACACACACGAAGTTAGTACTGCCTGAGATAACAGGCCCAAGATAATCTTAAACCTTAGATGTTGAGATAATGCACTTGACTATGATGGCAAAGGTCTCTGATTACAGATGAACAAGATGAAAACCGTAGAGAAGTAAGTGGGTCTCAGGTTTCCGTATCTTAAGATGAATCTACATGTAGCCCGAGTTAAGAATTACTGAAGAAATAAGATGAACTGATATCAGGTAAAACCTCAAACTAATTGAGAATTAAGAATTTAAATATAAATCTATTTTAGCCCTCAAGATAGGTATATAGGAAGTATTTAAATATTTAAAAAAAAATCACAGAGTAAAGAACTTAAAACACCAAATTAGTAAGTATTTAAGGCTTAACAGGGCTAGTTTTTGTTTTCGTAAAGCTAAAGTGTTTAGCTAGAGTGAGTTTGTACTCTGGGTAGTGGCTGTCACTTCTGAGGCTTGGCCAGGCACACACACAGAGCAATGAAGGAATGAAGGTGGGCTGTCCCATCCTGCACACAGAGTTCTGAGCACCAGCAGGAGGACATTTACCCCTTTCAGCCTGGTGGTGCCTCCTGTTCAGATGTCAATCAGAGAGATACTGAATTGCACACACTAGAATTTTATTCACCTTTTATAAAAATTAGTAAGACAGCATCAAAAAATTCATTTTTAACATAGAGGTGTGTTTATATCCAGATTATAACAGTTTCTACAAGCGTGGATCCGTTTTCAGCATCCTCTCTACATCCTGTTCTTAACAACAAAAGGGTTCCATGCACCTTCTTACAGAACTCCCTTCATCTTTATATACACAGGCTATACTTAATGTTACACGGCCCCTTCCCTGCTGCCCTGCATCATGGCTTGTGTCTGCAGAAAACCTTCAAGGATCTTCTGCTCGCCTTTGTACCAACACTTGCAGTAGAATCCTCTGCCGACCTCTACCTTCTGCAAAGGCCCCGAGCTACTCACCCTAAAGGTCTAATACAGAGAGCTCAATACAGGATAGGCCAAAATGAAAAAGGGGTCTTAGGGCAGAAGTGTTCCAAGGAAAACTCAGGGATGATTTACCCATTAAATAGATCTCCATGTCTCTAGGAAAGTACCTCATATTTACCCCACGGAGGATGAGACAGTCAAGTTCTCCTAGTGAAGTTTAAACTGCATGTAGAAGTACTGGGGTCCTTAAATATTAGAAAGCACCTTCTACAATACAACATTTAATGCAAATAATCTAAAAACCTAAGTTTTAATATGGACATCTCCCACACTAAATCCCTATATATAACTGAGGCCCAGGATTTAAAAAAAAAATCCTTCATTTTAATTTTTTAAATAAAATCCACTTAGTACTTTGGCATAGAGATAATCAATTACTAAAACCATCAATCTATTCTAGGCAGTCAAAGCTGCTGCTATGCACTACTCTGAATGACCAGCAGTCAGCAGCAGTAGTGAAGCCTTACCCTGTGGGGCTGGCGTCTCGGCAAGCTGAGAGGCTGCCTGCAAGCCTGGCTCGGAAGCAGAGGAGTCTCCCAGCTCAGGATTTAGAGGGGTCTCCACAGAGGCAGGGGCAGCTGCAGAGGGAGAAGGGAGAACACTGGGCTTGGATGAGGGAGTTGAGGCAAGAGGGGTGCCTGGAGGAGGAGAAGCCTGTGATCCACAGTGTGAGAGTGAGGCGAGGGGAGGCAGCGGCGGCGGTGGCGGCGGTGGTGGTGGCGGCGGCGGTGGCGGTGGCGGCGGAGGAGGTGGCGCTGCTGGCCCTGAGGTAGGCGGTGGAGACACTGGGTATGTTACAGAGTCTAGCAACCCATTGGGTGCTGTTGGTGATGGAGGCATTTGGGGCACAGGAGAGGAGACACAAACAGGAAGGACAGGCCGTGGGCCAGTAGCTTTGCCAGGGGGGCTGCTAATCATTATTGGAGGAGACGGAGGGAGGGGTGAGAAAGTGGAAGGAGGCCAGGCACAGGACTTCGCAGCTGGAGGCTGAGAAGAGGGTGTGTTCACAGGAGAAGAAGGTCGAGAGTTTTTGTTCAGAGGACGAGGAACTGTAGCATAATGGGGAAGAACAGGGTGGAAGGCTGAACCTAGAGACGTTGCAAAACGTGTCGCAGAGTGTCGCAGAGGTGGTGTAGGGGGTGTGGAAGGAGGTGGCAAAGCAGTCACTACAGCATAATCAGGAGTGGCGTCTGACACCGGAGCTGAGATGACTTTAGCATATGATGGAGGAGGTGCTGAAGGAGGCTGGCAACTGGAATACTCAGGAAGTGGTGCGTTATACAGGGAGCTGTCTGAAGATGGAGCTGGACATAAGGTGGAAAGCAGCGGCAAAAGACAGGATAAAAAAGGAGAGAGAAAAAGGGAGCTAGTGAAGCCACAAAAACCAGCAATCAGACAAGACGTATAAACGTGGATTACAGTTAGCACCAGAGAATTAGGCAGATAACTGTCTCCACTGGAGAAAACTTAACACATAAGCACATTTTGAAACCCGGAAGATGATGAAATAAGTTCTCTTAAATATGTGGATTAATAATTTATCCTCTATAAGGATAGTAACAGTCTTAACATTAATTACTTAGTCCACTAAAAAACAGCATCAAAATTATTACAAACAGCAGAATAAACTGAGTTGTTTCAAACTTGGCAAAATGTTTACTACAACGGGAAAAGAATGCCCAACTCAGTGCTTATCTGTGGACATTTCTATCTCCTTAGCCATAACTCCAGACAGTTATGCAGTTAAGAATAGTAAATTAACCAATACTGAACCCACACTGGCTTCTGATGTAGCTCAAGAATAAAATTCTTTGATAAATATTAATCACCTTAAATGCTTACTATATTATAATCCTCTATGACACTATAAATTCCATCAGACCAGAAAATGTTTAAATAACCGGTTATGTTTGAGAGAATATTTTCATCTATTTTAATTTTTCCTCTAGAAATCTAACTATCTATAACCAAACTTCTTGCTGTACGTAGCATAGTAATACAGTATGTGATAATTTTAAGCAACAGCACAAGGGAAATATCTTCCAAGATCATTATAAAAAAAATCTTTGCATAAAAACACATTCACACTTTATAGCTGAATTTTAGGGCAGCAAGAAAAATTAAAACGACAGACTAAAACTTCCCAAGAGCTTTCTTTTAGTTTCTAAGCAATAAAAGAAACACTGAGGCAATAACCATGGAGCATTTATCCTGACTACAAACTGTACTGCTTATTCCCAGGCACTGCACATGGGCCGCATCACCACTGACAGCTGTGCAGCCTGGCCCAGCTCCGCTGTAGGAGGCGCACGCATCTGCAGACTCCTTACCAGCATTGGACATTCTGCGCTCTCTCTCCCACTCCACTTGCTCACGCTCCAGCTGCTCCAGGCGCTCTCGCTCTCGGTCTTGCCTCTCTCTCTCCAGGCGCTCCAGCCTCTCCCGTTCCAGGCGCTCTACATGTTCTCTTTCCTGCCGCTGTCGCTCCAGCTGCTCTTGTTCCAGGCGCTCCCTCTCTAGCCTCTCTCGTTCTAGTCGTTCTCTCTCTAACCTTTCCCTCTCCATTCTTTCCCTCTCCAGCTCCTTCTGTCGCTGCTGTTCTTGCAGTTGCCTGAAATTAAACATTGGACGAATAAAAATATGCATTTATGGCTATACATCACTAAAGTGAGTGCCTGCTCACTTCACGTCTGATTCAGATAGATGTACAAACCGTTGGTACTACTTCCCCATGAAGGAAGGCTTCCTTATAGATATATAAAATCTGTATATATAGAACATTTTAAAAATTGTATTTTATCCCAGTGGGACTAATAAGCTCTTAACATGAGCTCAATCAACACAATTTGTGAGAATAGAGAGTCGCAAACAAACTTTAATGACCAAGTCATTAATCAGATGATAAAAAAATTATAATACGAAGTAATCTTTTTCTTAAAATTGAAACATTTGAGCTGCACAAGTTATTTCAGAAAACACAATGATCATAGAGCTACAGCTAAATAAACATCTGCTAAATTGAAAATAAACAGTTAAGTAAGAAACTATAAATCACTAAAATTTTGCATCTACAGGTAACTATAGTTACTTGGTACATATGTGTAGACCTTGGCCTTATAATAACATACGCATAAACTTTAAAATTCAAGTAAATCAGTATCATTTCACCATGACTCTAAAATATGCTCTTTCGGATACAATACACACTGGAAAACTTACCTTAAACCCTTAGTCTGGCATCTTTAATACCCACAAACACATCAATACCGCTGTTTAGCTCTTGAGTTTATGCAGTCTCTACTATAGAATATAATTTACCCTAATATCATTATTAATATTACAATAAACATTTATCTTAACCCTTGAAAGCTCTTCAAACTGCTTCTTATAGAATAAGCAGCATAATTCTTAAGATTCTTAATATATGGTTCTCGATTATTTGAGGAAATTATCTAAACAGCAGTCATCTCTCCTTATACATGTCTAACAGCATTTAGCTACTATTAAAGAAGATAGTACAATAAAAGCTCTTTACAATGTAGAGTACTCCATAAATGTAGACTGTTGTATTAATGATCATTCAGAAAAATTTAGAATTCGAACCTTTTCTGGACTAATCATCTAGCTGGGCTCTGGTAAGAAATAAGTGACTTACAGAAAAAAACAAGTCTGCTTCCTTTGTTTCTCCCAGAATTACCATAAATAAATAAACAAATATTGGAAAAAGAACTTTCACCCTTTTTTTTTGTTGGCTAGAAAACAAAGGAAAAAGCCCAGCCTTCAAATCAATTGTTTACTTATCTCACTCAAAACAGCCTTTTTCTACACAGTGTCCCAGTACAGATTGATGGCCGTTAGGAAGGAACCTACTACTTCCTTTAAGTAGTTAAGAACTGACTAATGAAATCACACTTTCCATACTATTTGACAATTTATGAGCTACCACAGCTTGGAGGGACAGCTATCAGTGTGGCTATGCTGGAAAGACATTAGATACATTAAGAAATTTTAAATTAGGAAAAAAGACAGAACTCACCCCCAATAATATGCATTTAATAAAGAAACTCAACTGAGGTTTGTTTTGAAATTTTAGGTCTTTAAGTGCTTAGGCAATGGTTCTGTGGTGAATTCTGGCTGCCTGGTGTGACGGCGTGTGCCTGGTATTGATGGCACGTGCCTGATGTGACTGTGTGTGTCTGGTGTGATAGTGTGTACCTGGTGTGACTTAGTGTACCTGGTCTTACTGTAGCTGGTTATGCTGTTTGCTTAATGTCCCTGGGAGGCCTCCTCTTTTCTGATGGGAACTGGGGAGTGGCTCTTGGGGAGATGATAGGTAGGAAGGTGAGCCTGGGGGAAGGGGAGGGAGAAACTATAGACAGAATATATCCTGAGACATATATACATGCACACACACATACATACATACATGTGTGTGTGTGTGTGTGTGTGTGTGTGTGTGTGTGTGTGTATATATATATATATATATATATATATATATACACACATACACACATACATATGTGTATGTATCATAGTACTTGGGAGACAAAGGCGGCAAATCTCTGAGTTTGGGGCCAACTTGGTCTACAGAGTGAGTTCCAAAACAGAGAAGGTTATACAAGGAAACCCCATCTTCAAAAACAAAAACACCCAAAAGACCCAAAACAAGCAAAAAATAAACCAAACCAAACAAACAAAAAAGACCCAAAACAAACAAAAAAAACCTAACCAACCAGACAAACATAAAAACTAAAGCAAACCAGCTAACCAACCAACCAAACAAACACCCCAAACAAACAAACAAACAACCCCAAAAGAGTACTGGCTGCTCTACAGAGGACCTGGGTTTGAATCCCAGCGCCTGCAGAGTGCTCCACATGGTCTGTAACTCCAGTTTTAGAAGATCCAACACCCACTTCTGGCCTTCAGGCAAAACACCTACACACATGAAAAGGAAAAGGGCCCGCCACTATTTGGGGGAAGGGGGATTAAGTTTTAGGATATTTACATTTTGTTCTTCGGTGTCTCTTTTCACTCATAATCAAAAGAATATATAGAGAATACATATCATTTACAACACAGCAAAAACATTAGCTTACTGTGTTAACATTTCCCCCCATCTATTTCCTATTTTAGCTGATTCTTGTGTCTTAACTTTGGATATCCATTGTCTAATGGTAAAAGCCTCCCACAACCATTCTCATATTCTCTATCTATCTATCTACTATCTACTATCTATCTATCTATCTATCTATCTATCTATCTATCTATCTATCTACTATCTATCCCCATCCATCTATATCTCTCTATATATTTCAATAGGGTCACACTAACATTATATAATCACTATCCACAGCTGAGCTACATGATATTCTGACTGCATTGCATTCCTTTCTAATTGCTGGGAATTTAAAAAAAGAAGAAGAGGAAGAAGAGGAGGAAAAAGAAAAGGAAGAGGAGGAAGAAGAAGAGGAGGAGGAAGCTGTTATATCTGTTTCTCAAAACACAAGAATAAGTAACTTTTGGTAGTCATTATAGGTAAGATAGGTACAAACGAGTCTGGAAGCAATATTGAAATAATGACATTTATAACTAGAATGTACCAACTTTAGAAGACTGTTCCGCATGTCAAAATAATCTAAAAGGCTCCCAGTCAATAAAAGATAGAATGTGTACTAAGGAAAAAAGCATGATGCCAAAGAATATTTCCAAATTTGCTGATAGATAAGTGTGCAGTTGATTCACTTTCAAGAAACTGATGCTTGAATAAAGTAATGAATACTTTTAGCCTGCTAGTTGAAAATATGTCTATGTATATGTAACTGAAAACACTATTGAGCAGAAATTTTCTGACTTACAAATTTGTGGTGGCATGAATAATTCTTACTTAAATTGAAAGGCTTACAAATCTGTTTTAAGCTATAAAGTAAGACATTCCCAAATCTTTTTAAGGAGTCTCCAAAATTATAAACCTTGCTTTCCTGAAGATCACTACCAGCTTGCATACAGGAAATGCAAGAAACCCTTCTCGGGAGGTTGTTTACATCTGGTTGTTGTCTGCCCATTAGAATCATCTCCAGATTTTACTAAAGCACGTGTGTCTGAATTCTGAGCTGTGGGAAAATTCCAATAGGCTTATTTTCCTTAAGTTAGATACACATTTTCAATAATTTGAATGTTTTTCAGAGAAAACAATTACATACCTTTTCCAGAAACAAACATAAGTGAGTACTATCATGGCCATTAAAGTATGTTAAACTTACTGAGTAAGAACATAAAAGATATAGTTCTCGGCTGTCATTGAACTATTGTTCTCCAAAACATCAATCCACAAATGTAAACAGATGAAATAAAAAACAAAAAAACCCAAAAAACAAAAACAAAACAAAGCAAAAAACCCCAAAAACTACCACCACCACTACAACAACAACAACAACAAAAAACTGTCACACAAAAAAATTACAAACACAGGTTTAGTTTATGTTTTTATGAAGACACAGTCCTGTGAAATGTGTAGAATATAAATGTCAAGATATATTTTATTCACTTTTACCTAGGACAGTTTTTGGGTAAATATAGATTTCAATTTCATAAAATGAAGTGGCAGAACAAACCAGGAAAAGCATTCTGGTTGCTAACACCGAGCAATGCTGACATGCCAGAAAGTAAAAATTACAATTTTTTAAATTAACTTTTCTGAGACAGGGTCTCACTATGAAGCCCCAGCTGGCTTTGAACTCACACAGACTCACCAGTGTCTGTCTCCCAAGTGCTGGGATTAAAGACGTATACTACTATAGCTGGTGTAGACACACATTTTTTATTGTACTATGCAGGCATTTCATCTCTCTACTAGTTAAAAATAAAAGATAGTTGAATTTTAATATCCTAAGACAAGAGCCAATACTTACACCAGAATGCGATCAACTCTTGACCCATCTTGCCTCTGGAGGATAATGGGATTGCAGTACACTTTCATTACTCCAGGTCCTCAGTTCTGTGCCAGGGTTCTTATTCCCCCTTTTATAACTTGTAGGTAGTAGTGATGATTTGAAAGCTATTTATAGATGTTAACTAAACTATCTTCTATGTTGAGATGAACGCACGACTGACTCATGTTTCTTAGAATATATTTTTCCATCAGGGTCAAGGAAGCCAAATATTAATAATATGAGTAGGAAGCAGAAACTGATTTGATGACACACACACAAAATGTAGAAAATTGTATTATGGTATAATAAACGTATTAGGTCAACAAAGTTTAATATTTAAAATATCAAACAACTTTATACTGACTAAAATAAAAAGTGAACGTATAAAAGCTATGCCTACTTTACAAGTCAGAGCATTATATACACAGCATCTTACCAATGCTCACAACTCCTGTTTTCTTCCTACAGAAGCAACTAAGTTTTAACATTCTTGCATTTATTTCATGGTTCTGAACAGCAATTTCTTTTTTTTTTTTCTTTTCCTGAGACAGGGTTTCTCTGTGTAGCCTTGGCTGTCCTGGAACTCACTCTGTAGACCACACTGGCCTAACTCAGAAATCCACCTGCCTCTGCCTCTGCCTCCCAAGTGCTGGGATTAAAGGTGTGCGCCACCACCGCCCGGCAGCAATTTCTTTACAAATATCAATTCCTGACTTCTCATATTTAGATGATATTCTTTTCCGACTCAACAAATGATTTAATTCCCATGATCTGGGCGGTCAGCAATGTGAACTGGACCTGGGGCCTCCATGAGCCATCCCTGAGCCACACCTAGTCCCTGACCCTCCTACTCTGGCTACCTCCTGCTTTTTCTTCTCCTTTGTCCGGCAATACTGATGCAGCATTTCATCCCTTGCTCATCCATCAGCTATTTTCCAAGGAGATTTCCTATTCATATGTTAAACATTAATACTTTCCTGGCTTTCCCCTCTTCTTTCCCCGATGCCTACCCTGCTTATGTACCCTGCATCACTGCAAGCTCTCCAACAGAACTGCACACAACCTTCTTCATACGGTTAAACATATCAAATGCTCAGGTTCCTTACTCACTCCTGTTTCCTTCAGACAAATCCATCAGGAGCCCATGGCTTCCTGACTCAGGCAAACAGGCTGTTCCCAAACTATGCATGACCTTCTTTCTTTCAAGTTCAATTCTACTTTTCTTGGAGCCCAACAATGTTACATAGCTCTTGATCTCTTCCCTCATTTTAACAGAACACAATGTTTAATAGCTTCCTATGAAGCTGTGTAGAAAAAGAAACTATTTTTTTTTTTAGACAGGGCTTCAAAATAAAAAGATACTAAAGGCACTGGCCCACACTTAAGTTAGTACAAGTATGTGCTTATGTTTAAATACAAATATGTAAATGAGATATCAAAATACATGTCATTCAGCCTTGAATCTGGAATCCTTATCTCTGGCATCTAAGTGTTGACATTACAGTTCTGTGCCACTGTCCCTGGCTGAGAAGACAGTTTAAACTGGGCTTCCTCACAGCATAGACTAATATGAACAATGGATAAGTACAAAAAGGAAAGGATTTTAGAGACATAAATTTAAATTTTCATTAGAAGAAGAGTTACGCTAGTGTCTTCCACATATGGCCATTGAGAACAAGAAATGTGATTATTTAGAAAAGAAGTATGTTTTAAGTATAAATACTGAATTTTAGTAAGAAAATTAGAATGTAAACTTTGCTAACATCTATGTTTTTTTTTAAATTTTTAATTTTATTTATATTGGTATTCTGCCTCCATGTATGTCTGTATGACAGTGTCATATCCATTGGAACCTGAATTACAGATTGTTGTAAACTGCCATATGGGTGCTGGGATTTGAACCTGGATCCTCTAGAGGAACAATCTGTGCTCTTAACTGCTGAGCCATCTCTCCAGCCCCCTATTTATTATTTTTCATGACAGAAATGGTTTCTCTCTGTAGCCCTGGCTGTCCCAGAACTCATTCTGTAGACCAGGTTGGCCTTGAACTCGAGATCTGCCTGCCTCTGCCTCCTGAGTGCTGAGATTAAAGGCTTGGGCAATCACTGCCCAGGGCAAACTGTCTTTCTAAAAAAGAACTATTCATTTTTATTTTATGTGTATGGATGGGTGTTTTGCCTGAATATATGTCTGTGCATCATATGTGTACAGTGCCTTCGGGGAGTATAAAAGAGCACTGAGCCCCCAAGCCCCCAAGCCCCCAAGAACTGAAGTTACAGACAGCTTTCAGATGCTATGTGGGTGCTAGAAGAGCAACTACTGCTCTTAACCACTGAGTCATCTCCAACCCCAGGTAAACTGCCTTAATGATGTCATAGTCCATGTTGAAATGGTAAGAGATACATGCATGCATGCCTGTGTTTATAACTAATTAAGAAAAACCCACCCCTAAATGAGGTATTATGTACTTGATTTTAATTAAAAGGAAGAGAAAGGATGAAACTGTTATAATTTCAAGTCTACCTCTAGATTGTACTGAAATGATGGAGATACTGTTGCTAACTTTGTTTAACCAACATTAGCCATAAACAGATTATCTTGTATTCTTCTACGAAACCCTATAAAATCTTGAGATCAGAGCTTTAAAGATTTACTTAGCTAACACTTTGACTTTCTAGTTAAATTGTCATGTGAAATATCAGAGATATTTAGTATTAAAAAAAAAAAAGACTTAATGGGGCTGGGAGATGGCTCAGTTGGTGAAGTGCTTCCTATGCAAGCAGTAGGCCTTAAATTCCATCCTCAGTACACATGGAAAAAATAAAAAGATCTAGGAATGGCATGTGCCATAATCCCAGCAGTGGGGCTGAGGATCCCTGGAGCTCTCCAGTCATGTGGTCTAACATAATCAGCAGGCTCCAGGTTCAGTGAGACTGTTTCAAAAAACAGCATGGAAAGCAAATGAAGACAGCAATGCTGTCCCCTAACTTCTACATGCGTGGGTACATACAGGGGCACGTAGGACACACACTGACATTGCAAAACGAAAAAGGCTTACTGAAGGGAACAGACCCCAAGTCTTTTTTATATAGTTTTAGATGTATCACAAGTATGCTTTTTATAAAAACAGCAAGAAGAATGAAAGTCACAATGTCAAAGAACCAAAGGACATAGTGTGTCGTTGGGTCTGCTACAGAACCAGAGTGTGTCAATGTGGGGATTTACCTTCTCTGGATTTCCATCTCTTCTTGGGATGGGCCATTTTGAACTTGAGCAGGTAGCTGTGAATTTTGTCTAGGCAATGTTGGCCCTATAAGGGAGGAAACATTATAGATGAATATTACTGTTGTACTGAGCGGGGTGGCAGAAATTAAACCATGAGAACAACATGAAACCATTACATTAAAAATGAGTCTTCTTTTCATCTAGCAAAATAAAATATAAGCTTTACATAACACACAGCAAATGAAAAACTGTAACACAATGCTGCCACCATCTCCAGAAGGCTTACTTCAAACAAATGGAAACGCCAACAGTAAAGGGAAAACAAACATTTACATGTGAAGAGCTGGACTAGAACAAGTGGTCAATGAGCGTCTGAACAGGCACCTGAGCTGACGTTTTCTAAGACAATGAGACATTTTGTTTGGGGCAATTATTCATGAGGTGGAGAAGAAAAACTTAAATGAAAAATCAGAATTTAGGAACTCACCTAAATAGAACACTGGAAATGAAAAACAGGAGAGAGAGAGCATGAGAACCTCATTACTAGACTGAAGTATGCTAATGCATTTATCAAACTTGCCCACTTGAGCTGCCATTTTTGTTTAATGACATGGCATTTCTAGCACTGGTGAAACAAACATTTGCTAAACTTCATATACTGTATTAACCTACTCAGCTGAATTTTCAATGTTATAGGTAATCTTAACAACTTTTCTTTTGAGGCAAGAAAGACAGAGGGTTGGAGGGAGACCCTGTGTTTACATAAACATGGAACTGTCATGAGAAACCACTGACCATCCACTCCCAACACCCATATATAAAGCAGACCCATCTTTAGCATCTTAGACTGTCACTGAATTATGTAAAATATTATTGTCACAGGATATAGAAATTAAGTGAGACACTTGTTGCACCTAGCATAATATATAATGAGATGACCAATCAGGTAAAATCCACAACAGCAAAAGCAAGAAAGTAAAGACAGTGTCCTTCTACCCTCTGAGAAGCATTATCTGACTTCTCAGAGTTTTGTAGAGCATTACTATAAAAGTGAGTAGATCAGTGCTGTGTGTACTAGGACATGCTGCTGTGCTCTGAGAGAAGATCATGAAAGCGCCTATTCCCCTAGTGCAGCAGACCTATAGCTGGAAGCAAAGGTTCATCAGGATGTAACAGCACTGGCCCCTCCCAGCATGGAAAAGCAGGAAAATGATCTGAACTTACCTACTTAACTTTTTATCTCTTTACATGATTTTAGATTAGTCATTTAATTTGCCCTCTAATGACAAATTAGAAGACAACTGCAGCAATGCATTTCATTAGATATAAGCCTGATACTCTGAGAACCAAATAAAAAATATAAAATCAATCCCATGTAATTAATAAGAAAAAACAAAATCAGGTTTTAAAAGCAAACACACATATAAATGTTTACATAAAAATAAAATAACTTTTCTAACAGAATGTTTGAAAAATTAACACAATGACGTTTTGAAAAACATTGCCATATTGGGCTATAGATTAATGTTTACTATTTTATAGAAAAGGTTCTTTTAGAAGAAGGTAGAAAGATATGTGAGTTGGGAGGATAAATTTAAGAACCTATAAAATTGGGATGAGCTTAATGTATATATCTAAACTTATATTTATTTTAAAACTATAAAATGAAAGCATCTGGTAAAACCAACTTAAAAGATCATTATGGTTTAGTTTAAAAAATAGTATCTGAGTATCTAAATGAAAATTTTGGCCAGTGTAAATAATGGAATAGCTGGAAGTCAGTAATCTAACTGTCATGCTCACATCTAGAGAAGACACTGTATCTCAATGATCTTATTAATGAATTAAATATATATTTTAGCTGAAATCTATATATTCAAGTCAAAAATATTAAAATTTCAATTTAATCTTATTGCTCTTATTAAACAATTCTGTTTGTTTGTTAATGGGCTCTGGGCCCAGTATGGTAGTGTATGCCTGTAATCTCAGCATTTGGGAGGCAACCACAGGAGGATTTTGAGGTCAGGGTCACTGTGGATTATATATACTTAACATACTCTCAACACAACAAAACTACCAAAAATCCCCTAAGAATCCTAATATGACTCATAAAACAAACTGAATTATAGACATTCACTATAGTTTATTCCTACCACATAAAAAATAAAGACTTCAAGGAATCCTTTAAAATGAGGATTTTGATCTAAGAACTAACTCTCATAATTCTGTACACAGAGCTATGTGATTACAAGCCATTTGTTTATCCGGGCATTCTTAAAATCCCTCCTTGGAATTTTGTGACATCTACATTTAATCTGCTTGTTTCTTCTTCTTCATCAATATTGCCAAATTATAAAAATCCTGCATACTGAAATATATATGCAATTACAGATAAATATAAAATACTGTAATTATTAGATAAAATACTGGGTAAATTATAAACGAGAGGTACACAATTACATTTTCGTTTTTTCCCAAACATTTTAATGGGATCTTAAGTTGGTGAGTTGTATCAAAGGTATTACAAGACAACAGAAAGCAGAAACTAAGGCTAGGCAAGGTTATTGGTAGCTGTATTTTCTAGAATGTATACTATTTTTTCAAACGGGCCATATTCCAAACTGAGTATCTCATCTTCTCATAAAATACAAATTAGGTATTTTCATAACCATCTCAATGGGTAAATGACATTATTTTAACATTCATGGTTTATAGGTTATCAGTATCTTTGTGAAGAAGGGGGAAAAAAAAAAAAAAGGAGAAAGGACCAAGGTGCAGAAATGGGTGACGCTGCTCTAGTCCTCTGCCTGAGGTCTGCCTGATAACTAAACAATGGCTGGTCCTAATCTGCCCAGGCTAGACAATGACAAGCCAAGCTTATGAATTACTGTTCTTAATAAAGGCAATGTAGTGATGTTGCTGATAAATATTCTATAAATGATGGAAATCTGATATGAACTTCTCTCCAGTTAGAATAGCATTTCAGTCTTCCCTTCAATACTGAGTTTTGGTTAAAGCACATTTCACTTACTCTCCTCATTTTAATTTTCACAAATCTAGGTAACAATTAGCCACAGACTATTTAAAAACACAGAACTAAAAGACAAGTAGGTGCTATTATATACAATAAAAATTTAGCAATCAGATGGAAGGTTGTGTAGAAATAAAAGGTCATTTAAAAGGAAATTGTGTTTTAACCTGTTATTTTATGTTTTAAAAATTCCCCTTTATTAATATGGTCAAATTATCCTTTCCCCTTTAAAAGTGGGTGAGCTATCATTCTACATGTGGATCTCCACCTTAAAAGCACAAAGTCAGACTATCAAGTACATTCAAAATGAGCTGAAGAGAGGTATAATCACACAAGCATCAATGATTGCTCAGAGAGGCCCAGGAGAACTCCAGGGTAAGACAAGACAGAGATAAAATTACTGATACTAAGCAATCTGCAGTGTTGAACTGGAGTCTAGGGGAGAGGAGGAGAGATTTATAACAAGTCATAAAACAGGTTCTCACTGCTGTAACCATCAGCTGGAGCAGATCAAAATGTAACTTAGGTGACCACGAAATATATTAGAATCCGTGTTTTTTTCTTATTATAACATGTTTAACTAATCCAGTAAGCATATCAACTTAAAAGCCATAAACCTTTCAACAATACTAAGAAACCACACTAAAAATTCTGAGTTACATGGAAAAAGTACACATGCTAGTTGAACTATTCAAAATTTTTTGTAGCATACAAATTTTCTCTCACAAAATAATCTAGTCAAGGTATGAGTCAAAAAGGCGTATGTGAATCAAAAAAATTAAAATAATTAAGAGAGACTTTATTTTGAAATTTGGGGTTCCAAAATAGGAAGTTTCAGAATCAAACAGAAAGAGAAGAATTCAAATAATATGTATCTACAATACTAATTTTTGTAAAAAAAATTTCCCTGTGCAAAAATTATATATATATAAATATATAAATGCATGTACACATATATATGTATATGTACATATACATATATATGTATACGTATATATGTATATATATGTATATGTACATATACATGTATATATATATATGATTGATCAAACATGGAATGGCTAAATGATACATCTAATTTATTCATGCAAATAATACATGTATATACACTTATGTATATTTATTAGTGAGCATGACAGAAAACAATCTATAAGCCTGAATTCACTTCTAAGGCACAGAAACCTAGGGTACCAAATAAGCATGCTGTCCTCTGAAACCAATCCATTCAAAGAGTAAGCTTCCATCTGCCTTTACAACATGCACATCTAGAATTAAGTCAAGGTAAACAGAGCTCCTTCCCAATGAGGCACATTTACATTACTCAAGTCATATGAAAAATGCATACATTTTTCTTCTAAATTAGATCAGATATCTGTTCCCAAAGAAAACTGTTAATTAAAAAAAAACAAAAACTTCCCTCATTTATATTAGAAGAGGTAAAAAAATATTTTCAGATTCTATTTCTAGTTAAATCCTCATGAATAAGGCAACTCAAAAGCTAAACCAAAACAGCCTACATGAACACAACTATCACAACATAAAGCAGAAGCTTGCCTCATATCTCAAATACCACAAACTAGACTATGGCCTAAAAAAACAAAAGTTATGGATATGTGCAAGTAGTAAGTACCACAGCTTGAAAAAGTAATGTAAACGTAATGTTGCTTACCACAGAAAATACATCGCAAATTAGTGCTGTCCTGGGTAGCAGTAACCTTGCTCTGGGCTGCAACAGACACCTTGGTGTTAGAAGCTTCGAAGGACAATAGAGTCATCTGAAGAACTAAAAGGTGCTTCGAAATGTTCAAAATGTATTTATACATGCGTCCTATCTAGATCCTCACTCTGGAAACGTTGTGATTTTATAGCTTAAATATTTCCTGAGTTATACAATCGAAAAATGCAATCTGCATTTTAAGACTGTATTTTTTAAAAAAACATCAGTGAAAATGAAGTATAGAAAGTTAAGACACATGGCCAATAGAATTAACTTCATGAGGTCTACCCTCCCATTCAGGAGAACTATATTTGAAAAAAGTTCAGGGGGAATACTTAAGATTCATTTAACTAAGATTGCTCATTTATACCAGCTGGGAAAAAATACAAAAGCTATAAATAAAAAGCCACATATATATACTGTACATATCTACTGATAAGATTGTTTTGTACTTAACTATGTAACCAACAAGGTTTACAGAGACACACTTTACTACTATTTTCCCTACATATGACAACATACTTGACAAAATGAATTTGTAAAAATTTTGTGTGGCCACAACAGCCAGCCATTTATCCTACATGATTTATATAAAATTTAGTTTATCAATGAAATAAATTCATAAATTCTTTTTAAAAAGAAAAACTCAAAGAGAAAGTGGTAATTTCTGAAAAGAGAAATGCTTTATCCAAAATCAATGTAATACTCAAAACTGGGATGAGAAACATCTTTTTCTTACTATTAATAACATGCAAAAGGTATATCAATAACTTTTCAGAAAACCCTTTTCAGCTAGGAAAAGATTTTCTTTTCTTATGGGTACTAAGAAAAAAGTTAATGGCTCAAATACATGTTGGTTTAAGGAAGACATATTAAAGCAAACAAGACAGGATTTTAGATTTACCTAAAAGTATATTCTTTAAGACAATGCCTACCAAGTAAAAAGTTTTAGTAAAATCAGAACCAAACCAATGTATATTCAAAGGCTTATCTTAATAAGATAAAGTCATAAATAAAAATTTTTCATCGTTTTTAGTAAGAGACAACCTAATCCAATTAAATCTTACTTTAAAGTATTAATACAGAAGGTATTTTAAACACCAGTAAAATAAATTGATAAGGCCAACTCTGCTAAGTATTTCCACCCACCCATCTATCACCAAAGATGCACACACAATACTTAGAGCGGTAATATGACTACAGGCACTCAAAGGCGAGCTCAAAGCTAAAGGAGATAAACACTGTAAAAAAATTATGATAGTTAGATTTTAAATTTAAACTCCTTTATAAAAATATGTCTTACTGGTGTTTATAAATGCTACTTCCACAAAACCTTTATTAGTGAACACATCTAGGTATCAGGATTTACCCTTTAGTTCCGTTAATCCATTATCAAACAGGAAAACATACAAGGACAATTAAAAGAACTTACATGAGAACCCTGAGAAAGTATCTTGCTTCTGACAGCAAAGAAGCTGCCCCATCCCATGAGCAATCATTTCAGCAGAAAGTCACCTGATAACTGTCAGAATGCAGGCACTGTTTTCACTGCAGGAGACTAACCCTTTCCAGCCAAGAACTCACAGTCTCTCTCAAAAAGGAATTCTAAGCAGTGTCAGAACTCACTCTCTCTCACAACCGAACGACTAAGCTGTGTCCTGCACATGGCATCCTTAAGCATCTTCTTTCCGCTGACTTTTATTTCTGTTATCAAATTAAACATTGATTTACTTTCTGACAGAGTTCTACTGCAGTTTGCATTCCCCCCCCCAAGATAGTAAATTATTCATCCCATCGTATGCATAAGGCTAGCAGCTTCCTGCTTACCATTGGTGCTATTAACTCTTTCTTTACTCAATCTGAGAAGACAGATCATACAGGTAAGTTCAATATTAGTAATGCTAGTATTATTTAATGCTAGCACTTATTTATAAAAATCACTACTACTTTTTAAGAAAGCCATACTATAGAAGCTTAGTTAGGGCCAAGGGAATCAGGAATGTAAAAATTAACATCTTTACTATATTTCTAGAAGTAATATAACATTCTTGATAACTACTTTGGCCTTTGATCCTGTTGCAGATGTTTGTCTCTTAATGTAATTTGCAAACCAATCACCCTAGGCTTTGCCCATTGCTGTTACTACTCTTTACCATTTGACTTAAAACAAAAACAAGGAAATGAAGACTTCAGTGAGGTCATCAGTGGTGGAAAACGACAGACAGCTTTGATCCATGTCATGAATGCTACAGCAGACCTCTAGAGCATTTGTACTTTAAAAATGTCATGGTTTCTATTATTCATCTCCAGGTAATTTGTAAGAGGAACATTGTCCATCTCCGCATTGTTTTTATTTCTAAAGGTTAAATGAGATGATGTTTGTTTAAAGACTGGTTTGAATTTGATTTGCCTTTTTGGGCAGCTGGTCACTGAGTGATGGAATGAGCCCAATGTTAGCATTCAAAGGAAGAATACCCACAATCCTGACCATTATAATAAAGCCCTTCGCAACCAAGGAGTCAAAGCAAAGATGGCTGTGTTTGTTCTAAGGCTAAGGTGTCTGAAACAGAAGACAGGACTCAGAATAGCCTGGAGGCAGGTACTGCAATGATAGCTATCCACATTAAAAAAATAAGCTCATAAAACAGACAACAGGGCTGCATTTATATATTTATGTGGTGATGCATGCCTTTAATTCTAGCACTCGGGAGGCAGGAGGATCTCTGAGTTTGAGGCCAGACTGGTCTACAGAGCAAGTTCTAGGATAGCCAAAGCTTAAAAAACAAAAAAAAAAAGGAGGGCGGCATGAATTTGAGAAGGGTTGGAGCATGGAAAGGGGAGGACATGGGAGGGTTAGAAGGGAGAAAAGAGAAGGAGGAAATGATGCAATTTACATTTTAATTAAAAATATTTAAACATTTAAATATGTTTAATGAAAGAAAATCTTCATTTATCTCAAGAAATGGAGCACTGTGTAGCTATAAATACATATGAAAAAACAAAACCCAACATCATCTAGACCTCTCATTTCTTTATTTAATCTAGAACAGTGCATTATGTATTTGGTATCTTTCTCCTTTGCTACCAAAAGGTAATCCTCCTTCAATTTATGGCTTCTTATATTTTATCATTTAAAGAAGAAAAAAATGACTGCTAACCATAGATAAACTGCAGACCATTTACTACACTGTATAGGCCCCTCAGTCCACCATGTTTTGTTAATCCTTTATTTTCAGCCAAGGGACCACAGACTGTTTCTGCCTGAGAAAAGTTAAGAGTCAAATCAACTAGAACTGCAAGCCAGCCCCAATTAAATATTTTCTCTTATAAGAGTTGCTGTGGTGTCTTTTCACAGCAATAGAGACCCTAACCAAGACAAGGTGCCTGTCACCCAACCATGCAAGGCTGCCTGACAACCAGAGTTCAATTCCTAGAAGGAAAAAACCAATCCCACAAGACCTTCTGATTTTCACAATACAGACTGGCCTGCTTTAAGCAAGCACACCCACACCCAAACACAAATGCTGACAAACCTGAATATCACTATCTCTGAGTTAATAATAACAATGTACTTTTCTTTTACTATGCTCTTAAAAACATGTTGTATTAGGGCTGAGGAGATGGCTCAGTGATATTGCCCCCAAGTGTGAAGACTGGAGTTTGGATTCCCACAATCTGTGTGTGTGTGTGTGTGTGTGTGTGTGTGTATGTATGTATGTATGTATGTATGTATGTCAGGTGAGCTTGGAGACCTGTCTGCAATTCCCACTCAGAAATCAGAAACAGGGTCTCTGAGCAAGACCTGAACTACCAGCACTCTGGAGTGTGATACACAGTAAGACTGAGAAAACCAGTCAGACCCAGTCTAAACAAACAAAACAGTATTCTGCTTTACGTTCAAGCCATTTCTAATGCCATGTCACTTCAAACAGTTTGTTTAGATGAAACACCACTACATTAAAAAACAAACTAAACAACAAAAAACTTCTATCATTAGTTGCCAAACATAAAAATTAAGAAATTTAAACCAGGTGTCATGTTCCTGCTCTTAAAACTCCATAAATGAGGGTCTAGAGAGTTGGTTCAGTGACTGAGAACACTGGTTGCTCTTCCAGAGGACCTAGAATTTGTAGCACCCACATGGCAGCTCACAACTCTCTATAATTCCAGTTCCAGGGTATACAATGCCGTCACACACACAAAAAAATCCATAAACATGAATCAATTGTTTCAGTTTAAGGAAGCTATACAGTAAGCCTAGTAAAGCATTTAAAAATATTTCTGAAATTCAGTTTCTCCAGCATTTTACTTCTTCACTGACAATTTCTATGTTAAATTTAGCCTTCCACTATTCTACCAAAAAACAAACAAACAAACAAACAAACAAACAAAAAAACCACAAAGCAATACAAATATTCTTTACTTATCAACATTATAAATGCCCACAGGCAGGGCCTAAGGCTTCTCTAATTTGTCACGCAATCGCTGGATTCTTACTTTACACTGTCTGCTTAGGGCTGTGCACTAGACTTAAAAGATGCTCAAAGATAAATATCTATACCACTGAATGAAAGAAAGAAATAAAAAGGGAAGAACATGACTGCTCCTATGTATGATGGAGAAGGTTAGATGTTCCATTGGCTGGGACATCTGGGAGAGTTCAGAGTGAACATGACCCTGAGCTGTGCCATGTGAGGAAACGAGTGGAAAGAATAGAGAGCCAGGAGAGGAAAGAGCCGACAAAGGGGCCAGGGAACCACGTGGCTGGATTATATAGGGAAAGGCAGCCCAGACCCTGGACTGGAGAAGTTTACAGCAGGGGATTGATATGCCAGCCATACTCTGTAACAAGTAAGGACTGAGGGATTCTGGGGGAACCTGGCAGCCAATTTTGCTTTGATGTGTTAACAAGCTCCTCAGTTAGTCATTTGTCCAGGTTTGAAACTTAACAACATATCTATCTTCCTATTGCTGTCAACTATCATATGCTTTGGTGTGTAGATAATTAATACAATTTAAAAATTTTTTACATTCTCAACTTTTAAACAAGAAGGTCTACTACGTTACCTACATGTACACAATCCATAATATACCTAATAAGAGGAAAAAGAATAAACAAAAGAATTAATGAAATCTGTATATAATTTTACAATAAAGGAGTAAGAAAAATATACAGGATAAGAAATACTTAAAAATCAAGGAAGTTTTTTTCTTAAAATAACCTTTGTGTACATACTCACTAGCTGTGTTGACACAACCATTGATCCCAGCACTCAGAAGGCAGGGGCAGGCAGATCTCTGTGAGGTAGTGGCTGGCCTGTGAGTTCCAGGCCAAGCAAGGTTACTGTACTGGCTGGTTTTGTGTGTCCACTTGACACAAGCTGGAGTTATCACAGAGGAAGGAGCCTCCCTTGAGGAAATGCCTCCATGAGATCCAGCTGTAAGGCATTTTCTCAATTAGTGATCAAGGGTGGGAGGACCCATTGTGGGTGGTGCCATCCCTGGGTTGGTAGTCTTGGGTTCTATAAGAAAGCAAGCTGAGCAAGCCAGGGGAAGCAAGCCAGTAAGTAACATCCCTCCACGCCCTCTGCATCAGCTCCTGCTTCCTGACCTGCTTGAGTTCTAGTCCTGACTTCCTTTGGTGATGAACAGCAGTGAGGAAGTATAAGCTGAATAAGCCCTTTCCTCCCCAACTTATTTCTTGGTCATGATGTTTTGTGCAGGTATAGAAACCCTAAGAGAAACTGGTACCAGAAGTGGGGTATTCCTGTGACAACCTGACCATCTTTTGGGCAGGACTGAGGAAGTACTTTGGAACTTTGGACTAGAATAGCCGTTGGGATGTTAAAGAGTTCTGTGGGATGTTCTGTAGAAGCTTGGAAAATAATGTTGAGAACAGTGCAAATAATGGAGGTTTGGCTTGTGAAATTTCAGAGGGAAGATTAAAGACTTTTATCAGGGCCGTTGCCGTTTTGATTGTAAAGAATTCTGTGGTTTTTGCTAGCTGGGGCTGAAGAATCAGCTGTGATTAATAAGATACTAGAACACTGGCATTAAATGGCTCTAGAAAACCAGTCTCCGTCTTGCCTCAATTCCAGCCCACAACTCAACTAGTTCCTGTGGGTAAACAGGAGGATCAGGAAAACAGAGGCCGAAAGTGGGGCTAAGGTAAACAGAAAAGCAATCTTCTCTAGATAATTCAGGCCTAATGCATCCAGTGCAGGTGAAAACTCCTAACCATTCTCTTTTAGAATGAGAAATTAGTCACCCAAATCATTTTTGGATTGAAAATGTTAGTTACACTGAACTAAAATTTAGGCTTTGCCGGGCGGTGGTGACGCACGCCTTTAGTCCCAGCACTTGGGAGGCAGAGGCAGGAGGATTTCTGAGTTCGAGGACAGCCTGGTCTACAGAGTGAGTTCCAGGACAGCCAGAGCTACACAGAGAAACCCTGTCTCGAAAAATCAAAAAACCCAAACCAAACCAAACCAAACCAAACCAAACCAAACCAAACCAAACCAAACCAAACCAAACCAACAACAACAACAACAACAACAACAACAACAACAACAACAACAAAAATTTAGGCTTTAAGGTATAAAAGGGGGAACACAAAAATGAAAGCTTGATTTCTTAAGCTAGAAATTCCCCCCGACCATCCCTTTCTCTCTCCCTCTAAGATTAAATTTATTTTTCTTTTATATGAATGGGTAATGTTTTGTCTGTGCACCATGTCATGTAGTGCTTCTGCAGACCGGAAGAGGGCATCACATCATCTAAACTGGAATTCCAGGTGGTTGTGAGCTGCCAACTGAAACCTGGTCCTCGAAAAAGAGCACAAATGCTCTTAACTGCTGAGCTGCCTCTTATTATTTTAAGATATCCATTAAACTTTGGTATTCCAAAGAAGTTGTATGTATAAATAATCTTTGTTCTTTCACAAATCACTGAAAATCAATGTTCAGTTCATGCACTGTAGATACAGTACCCTGATCAGTGTCTGGTGCATCCACAAAACCCGGCCATTCTTATAATGCCCTCAGTTATTAATTACAACTTCTGGATAGTTTCAGGTAAGATTATCTCTACAAAGAACTGGTGATTTTCAGACTCAAAACTTGTAGTCTGGGCATTAGTGACATCACTAAAATTCATGATATGTTTTCAAGACTGAAAACCATTTTAGACTTCAGTTGTTTTCAAGTTGGCTACCACTCTGAGAACATGATTATGCTATGAGAACATCTCCAAGAAAAATGGACACTCATAAGTATTATGTAAAATGTTAATAAACAAACTGTAGTTCTAACATTGTTTTCCCAATTTTATCTTCTTTTTGTATTTTCATGTGTACATGTGTTAGGTATGTGTAGGTCCAAGGTTAGTGACAGAATTGTATCTGTCCTCAGGTATGACTTACTCCCCTGTATCACAGTTACGTCTCTCTCTCTTTTTTCTTACTTTCCTTGACTTTTCAAGACAGGGGTTCTGTGTACAGCCTTAGCAGCCCTGGAACAGTTATGTCTTGTTTTAATAGGAGAACACTGAGAACATGACTTTTGCTTAACTTTTCTTTGCATATATAGATGCATTCAAACAATGAACAGCTTAGTTATCTATGGGAAATAATTTCCTTTATGGGGTAGGGGTGAAAGTAAAGAGGGAGAAAATCTTATAAAGTCTGCACTTTCTATTCTCAAAATACATTATTTCACATGAAATTTTGATGGTTTTTTGATTAGCTTCCCAAATTAACATTTTCTACTTTAAGAATACCAATGTCCCCTGTGTCATTAACTCCCAAGCCATGCTGATTAACTATTCTTGTGATGTGTAAATGAGGAAACTTCTCTAGAGGGTGCAGCCTGCTTATCCCCCACTGATGATGCAACAAAACTGGAAACTTGATTCGAAATTCAAATTTTCCCACTAAGTCATAATGAAGGTCTTAAAATCTGATTAAGAAACACAAGACAAAATGTAAATTTTTTTTCTAATTTCTCTTACCCTAAATACATTTTAAAGAGAAAATACCTTAGAGGTTTTACATTGAAAAGCAGGAAAATGTACTAAGAAAAATAAAACCAGATACTAGAAAACATAGCCTTCCCCTTGGTGTATCCCTTTTTTTTTGGGGGTGGGGGGGGTTCGAGACAGGGTTTCTCTGTGTAGTCCTGGCTGTCCTGGAACTCACTCTGTAGACCAGGCTGGCCTCAAACTCAGAAATCCGCCTGCCTCTGCCTCCCAAAGTGCTGGGATTAAAGGCGTGTGCCACCACCGCCCGGCTGTGTATCCCTTTCTAAAGGGATACACATCTCTCAGCACATATGTGCCTAAATGTTATCTTCCTGGTAATACAGGAAAGCTAAAACAAAAGCAAGAGCACCATCGAAGGTTAACTTGGGAATTCTTTCCAGGCCCAAATGTATATGACTTTATTAGAATTGTGATAATCAAGTTCCTTAAATACAGTCTGTCCAGAACTAACTTTGTTATCTACTTCATAATAGCTTCTCTGAAGCCTCTTCCCATTCTTTCTGTCTCTGGTTAATGGCACCAAGTTCACCAGTGCGCCAAACTGGCACACTTGGATATCATCTTGAAGAATCATTTTCTCCTTCCTATAGTACAGTGACAAGAGGCTCAATTTTGAAATACGCTCTAGGAACAAAGCCACTGTCTGGCTGTAGGCCCTAGAGCCAAGCCAGTCTACTGACCTTGAGCCCAAATTTTACTCCTAAAACAACATCACTAAACTCACAGGATTTCTATAAAAATCACCAGTAAAGTTTATCCTAAATGAGGATCAGAAACACAGTAGGTAAGCAATGAGGTCAGGCCTCAGGACTGCTGCAGTGACAAATAAGGACGAAAGCAGAAAGCTGGGACAGCGATGTAACAGCTGACTGCCTCCTCTTCCATGTTCCTCCTCTCTTCTGTATCAGGCAGCATCCTTTTCGCCAATGTGTTCACCACTCCACCACGTCTGTGCTACAGTACAGACCTGACTACCCGGCTTAGGGCAAATGATAAAATGGCCCATGAAACACCACCCACCCCCTTCCAACCTTTCTAGCCTATGCCCCAGACCACAAATGTTCTCATGCTCTAAACATAACATGGTGTCTTGTTCCCAGTTGTCACACACCACACTTCCATGAAAGCTCACTTAGAATATTCTATTATTGAGAATGTCCAAATGCCTTCTTGTTTGCAAACTTTCCTCTGACCTTAGAATCTTCTTTAGCATTCCAAAGACTTTACTTCAAACTTTATAAACTATTCCAATGTTCCTGCTTTGTTTCTACCTAGCTCCAGGCCAGGAATGAAATCCAAGGTGTTATTATCAGTGTTATTATCAAGGTGCTATTATCAGTGGCTACCAGCACAGCACATATGAGCCAAAGGGCATTATTGATAAAAATTTGAGATTATAAACTTAGTATTGTTCTTATTAATATCAGCAGCTAAAAGACTAAAAAGTAAAACTGCCACTGGCAACAGAGTAGTCCAGAGCCTGGCACAATGGGGCATGACTTTAACCCCAACAATCATAAGGAACAGGCAAGAAGATCTCTTGAGTTCAGGGCCAGGGAGACTTTCATAGGAAGTTCCAGGACAGCCAGGGTTACACAGAGACGCTGCCTCAAAAACAAACAAAAAACCAACCAAACAAAAATCAAAAATGACCAAAAAAAAAAGGGGGGGGGGTCAAAAACCTTAAGAATTTCTGAGCTATTTTGAGATTTTGAAAGTCCTATCAATTCCAAGCATAACATAAAGATAATACATAATGCTGAGAATAATGCCGAAGTTCATATTGGAAGTAACATTTGGCCAAGATTATGTTCAAAAATTAATAGAATCAAAATTTAATATAAATCTGATGAAAACTTTAACCTTACGAAGGTTATTTCTGGCTATGTTCTTATTCACAATAGTTAAAAAAAAAACAAAAAACAAAAAAAAACCAAACCAACAAACTCAAGTCTTTTAGTTAATAGTGAAAAAATATTTTGAGGTCTTTCTTTTGGTAAGCTATGTTTAATCATGGTTGAACAAAACCAGAACAATCTAACTGGCATGGCATTTTCTTTTTCTAAAACAAATTTGAAGACATATTCCTTACTTTTTTTTTTTTTTTTTTTTTTTTTTTGGTTTTTCGAGACAGGGTTTCTCTGTGTAGCCCTGGCTGTCCTGGAACTCACTTGGTAGACCAGGCTGGCCTCGAACTCAGAAATCCGCCTGCCCCTGCCTCCCAAGTGCTGGGACTAAAGGCATGCGCCACCAATGCCCGGCATATTCCTTATTTTCAAATGATTTAAACCATTTACAAAAATGCAACAAGGCTGTGAAAATTTATCTCAACCAGCCATCAACGGGATGGGCACTGTAGCTTATATAATCCATTGCTATTATCTACAAAAGCCTATAAATATACTTGGTAAGTAAATACAGAAATAAGGATTGTGATTGGTCTGTATAATATTCATTTAAATTGAGACAATTTCCATTGGTGAAAAGGAAAGTTACACTGTAGCATTTGGTATAAAAACAGGAGCACTAATTCAGCTTGTTTAAATAATGTCAGAACATGTGATTCCTGTTTTTTTTTTTTAATTCCAAATATAACACACTGTATTTAGCACCTCTGTACTTTCTAGTATATTAGATAATTGCATACCATGTTAAAAACAAAATAAAGAAAAACATTCCTGCCACCCACCTTTTCATAAAAAACTGAAAATATTAAACACACACATATATGCAAGTGCAACTTATAAAATTTAGAGTGAGTAGTCCAAAGAACATTGCATCAAAGAAGACTTTGAAGGATGGTAGCAAGGAAAGGAAAAAAATGTAGAATCACTGGCTTGGGCAAGAAGAGAGCATACAGCTAAACCACACTCTAGAAAGCTATGTAGTACTTCAGTGGCTGTGATCCCTACCCCACATTAATCAGAGAACAGCCCCTCCCCACCCTCTTCTCCCAACTTTTGGTCCACTTGTACTGAGCTTCAGAAAAAGATTCTGTTTGAATGAAGATGTCCATGACCTTTGAGTCTGAGAATCACTAAGAAGGATTTACTGATAATGGCAATGGCTGATCCTCATGTTAACAGTGTAACATGAGAAAAATAAGAGTAACCAGTAACAGTGAGTATGGGCGTGGCTTTATAAAGTGGTAAACCAGGTTGAGGATGTAGCTTGGTGGTAGAGTGCTTGCCCAGAATGTACAAGGCCCTGGATACAGTTCAACTACTAGCACCATGATAGGAAGGAAGAAGTGTGGGAGAGAGGGAGGGAGAGAAGAAGGAAGGAGAATGAGAAGGAAGAAGGGAAGGTAGAAAGAAGGAAAAAAATGGCAACACAAGAGTAAAATCTAAGAGGGTAATGATCAAAGTACATTACATTTATGTATAGAAATATCAACATCATGCAATTCATTATTCTGTACAGTTAATATATACTAATAAAAAACTTAAAAATTTATGAATCAGGCAGACTGGTGCACACAACAGCTCTACCTTCATGAATACATTTGTTCTTTTGCTTCTGTTCAATTGTGTAGGGCTACTGTTTGCAAAAGAATCTGAAGTCAAGTTAGCACTCAGACAGAAAATTATAATTATTTCAAAAAATTCACACACACACACACACACACACACACATGGCTGTGAACCCAAAGGAAATTGCTTTGGCAAAGGAAGATAAGACCATGCTGGTATTCAGGATTACTGGGTCTGTTTGTTTAGGTGGATGGGGGTGGCCAGCACAACAATACTAGGTATTGGACATAACTATCCTACAGTGAAATCTGTACATGAAAAGGCATCCCTTCCCAAGGAAGGACATCCAGGTCCTTTTCCTTGAGACAGGGGCTCTCTGTAGCTCTGGCTCGCCTTCAACCCACAGAAACCCACCTTCTGCCTAGCAAGTGCTGGGATTAAAGGCACACACCACCAGATGACACTAAAGGTTTTTTTTTTTTTTTAATTTATTTTATGTATATGGGTGCTGTCAGAATATATGTCTGCATGCCAGATGAGGCCATCAGATCCCAGTATTATGAACTACCATGTGGTCCTTGGAAACTGAACTTAGGATCTCTGGAAGAAGAGACAGTGCTCTTAACTACTGAGCAACATCTTTCTAACCACGTTCCAGATTCAAACTTTACTGCCAGTAACTTCATCCATGTCAGACATAACTAAGTTCAACCAGTTTATACTACCACAATTGAAAACATGAAGAGAAGAGACAGTGATTGTCAAACTTACCCATAATAATCCTATATACTGTACACACGAAAAATGCTTCTACAGCAAATAAAACCATTCATTTTCATACTTGTAAAACTTTACATGATTCAAAACTATTTCTTAATGTTTATTATTTTGTAAGAAAATGTAATGTGTGTCTCTTCATAAAAAGGCTGAATTTCAAAAAATCATGATCAGAATAAAACAAGTATTAGCCATTGGTATTTAGAAAACAAACTAATATTATTCATTGATAAGAACAATATTTTCCATTTGATAATAACAAGACAAAACCACCATCAACAATAATTTGAACTATGCTAAGTGATATTTAGTTCTTGAAGGCTGAGAAATGAAAAATGGTTGTTGGTTCTAAACACAGGAGCACAAAGGCTACTATACACATACTCTTCAAGTTACATAACTGGTCTATTTGAGATACAGCAATCACAATTCTAGCTTGTTTCCCAATTATTGCAGTGTAAAACTATTCCTATAATATATGCTAATAAAGTCCTATGCCGACAAAATCAGTACAGTGACTAGGAGAAATTTACATGAGACCAGACTTCGCTGTCTTGTAGAGGCAAACCACAGTAAGTTCCATGGCTAACTTCCTCAAAATAGAGCCAATGAGAACAAAATATGTTCCTTATAGATGCTAATTTCCCCCAAAGAAATTTTTGTACAAAACAGATACAGGTACAATGGTATAAAATCTGCAAAATCTCAAAAGCCTATTTCTCTAAAATTCATTTTTAAAACAGGCAAAGGATTTAGATACTTTAATCCTTGCATGCTTCAGAGTAAAATATAAATATACCATTTATAATTGATTTTTAGAATTCTGTATCATCAATAAAATATCAATAATTTATCTGGCTATAATACTCCTCATTAAACTATATGTATTTTACTCAGAATATTTATATCACTAAAATTACTACCAAACATACAACACAGGAAGGAGTAATTATATTTGAATTTTTTTAATATATAACATTTTCTGGTCATAAAATTTATTGCTCTAATGAGAACAATACATTTGTGTATTTCTTTTTCTGTTTCTTACACCAAAACAAAACTTAGTGTATCTCTGATATAAGGTTTTGAATACTTGAGCTTCTCAAAGTGAATTATTTCTATTCTTCCTTCTTAGCAACATATAGTGTAAGAATCCAATTATAGCTTGGACCATGAGGGTGTGCCTCAAATCTTCAAACAGCTCTTAGCAGTGTTTCTCAACCCGTGGGTCACAACCACTCTGGGGGTTGACGGGTTCAACAAAGGCCATCAGAAAACACAGATATTTACAGTACAATTTATAACTGTAGCAAAATTACAGTTATAAAGAAGCAACACAACCAATCCCATGGTTGAGGGTCTCCACAAGACAAGGAACTGTATTGAGAAGTCACGGCACTGAGGAGCCAAGCTCTTACACATTAGGAGCTTTCACTCTGAATGTTAAGTCCCCAGGCTCGGTGTGGCTTACAAGTGTATTTTAGAAACCTGTGTATTTCTTGATAAAAGGTAAACAACAACAGGCATAAGAGAATGATTGAAGTTCCAGCTACTTTGGAAGTAGAAGGCAGGAGGATTTCCTGAACAGAAGAATTTGAAGCTGGCTTGAGCAACAGAGAGACCTTGTATTTTTGGTGGCTCTTCTGTCCTAATATCAAATATTATGTTTTTACAGCAGGACAAACCAATCTAGACAATTTCAAATGAGGTTTAAAAAATAACGAGACTAACTATTAGGCTTCTAGACTATGTTTCTATTTATTTATTTATTTATTTATTTATTTATTTATTTATTTATGTATTTATTTTGGCTTTTTGAGACAGGGTTTCTCTGTATAGCCCTAGCTGGCCTCAAACTCAAAGACCCACCTGCCTCTGCCTCTCAAATGCTGGGATCAAAGGTGTATGCCACCCTGCCCGGCTAGACAATACTTTTAACATAACCAAGTAAGAGTTCACATTTTTCTAGAAAATAACTTAAGAATTACTATTTATATATATGACTTAAAAGCTGACAAGAAAGTTTTGCTTTAACATATACACAGCATTTCCGTTGAAGACTACTGGGAAAGCACAGACACTTTACCTGCTTCCTGTGAATTTAACACTTCTAAGGCATGCATCATGGCACTTGCGAAGACATTGGCATCCTCTTTGCTGCCAAAGTTGAGACCATACACCTGTCTAGCATCCCGCCATTGGTGGAAAGTCTGTGTAGCTTGATTGTACTTCAGCCCTTTCGGAATGGCACAGTTTATCACAACCTGAAAGACAATTAACTCGTTATAAAGCCAGCTAATAACTGGGAAAACAATAGAAGCCAACACGTATCCTGATTGTAGGTATTTCTTTAAACCTATTCCAATCAGACTTTATGAAAACTAATGGGAGCAGTTACCTAGAATAAAGGCGAGTCTGCAGAAACGACTCTGATGGCCTGCTTCAGAATAATAAATCAACAAAAGAAAAGCAGTGTACCTCATTAAATATACTTTAACTTGTTTGTTGATAAATTATCAATTCAAAAATGAAGCATTAGCTGTAAAGGCCCCTTTGGACTCCTCCTATCCAGAGTATTCCCAACACTACAAATCAATTTTACAGGATAGAACTCAGGCAGCCAGGCTGTGCAGCAAGCGCCTTTACCCTCCACGCTATCTCACAGGTCTTCTTCTGTGTGTTTTGTTTCAAGATAAACCTTTTGTGAATTCCTGCTTACATTCATTAATAAAATCTCTGGCCCATTTCTCTCCCTACTGATCTTTTTCTTTACATATGATCCCAAAGGAAAAATGTTTGTGTGACAAATATCTTGCCCCAGTCTGTAACTTCATTGTTAGTGATATTGTAAGAAGTTCATTATCTCTTATTTCAAATTAAACATCTTTTTCTATTTTAATGTTTTTGTGTTTTAAGAGATATTTCTCAAAGTAAGTTATGAAGACACTACTTCACCTTGTCTTCCAGAAGCTTCACTTCTGCTCACTATGGTCATTTGTATCACCGTAAATCTGAAACTGATTTGAGCCTATGGTGTGAGACAGGCTCGGGCTTCGTGATGTTTGTGTTCTCTGGGTGTCCAGATGATTCGCTTACTTTAGCTGAACTGCAGGTTTGCCTTCTGTGACAAATCTGTTTCCCCCACGGGTCAGTCTATCTAATATTTGCCCAACTGTAGGCTCTTCACCCCTAAAGCTTGCACTAGGTGTCAGCCTTCAGACTGTGTCCCTCTACTCTCTTCCTCATTACTACTTCAGCCAGTTTTGGTCCTTTGTGAAAAACTACCACTTATACTTTTAAAATATTCAATTCTCAAATTTAAAACTGTACAATAAAGCAAAAAATAATAATAATAATAAAATAATAATAATAATAATAATAATAATAATAATAATAAACCCAATTTGATCACTAATGTCATAAAGCTATCTTTACTTCATGAGTATCATACAATCCTTTCTTGGGCTGACAGTAACTCTCAGTGGTTCTCCACATTGGTATCTTGAGCACCTATTAAATCTGTGAGGCACTGGATAAAGTAGTTATTGGTTGTGGTCTTCAAATGTCCCCACAGGCTCACGCTTGAACACTTGGTTCCCAGCTGGTAACACTGCTTGGCAAAGGTGTAAACTTTCAGGAGGCTGAGCATTCCTAGAGAAAGTGGGTCACTGGAGGGACAGGTCCTGGGGATCTACAGCCTGGCTTCACTCTCTGCTCCCTAGATGGAGATGCAGCGTGACCAGTTATGTGACCAGTCACCAGTCAGACTGCTCTTCCTTCTCCCTCAAGTTGCTCAAGTCAGCACAGTTCACCACAGAATCAGCAGGGTAACTAAGACACTATTGGAAACAGTATCAGTAGCCTCTTCATTTTCTGACTCAGAGGAAAACCATTTCTAGGTAATGATAACATATTTAGAACACTTATTAAACTTACTTAATGCCAACCTATCACTAATCCAAGTTTTATTAATTCTAACATCCTGCTAATCCTCATGATTTGTGATCATATTTTCTTCCCTCTAGATACATAATGTCACCTACAACTGACTTCTTAATTTCATACTTTTTTTTAAAAGATTTTATTTATTTTATGTATATGAGTACACTGTAGTTGTCTTCAGACACACCAGAAGAGGGCGTCAGATCTCATTACAGATGGTTGTGAGCCACCATGTGGGTGCTGGGAATTGAACTCAGGACCTCTGGAAGAGCAGTCAGTGCTCTTAACTGCTGAGCTATCTCTCCAGCCCCATTTGATTCTTTTTAATCCTTGTGTGTTTTATTTCATTTTTCTTGCATTTATCTACTGGCTAGACAAAGAACAGTATTAAAATGATGTGATTCATACCAAGTATCTTTTGTCTTTTGCATGATGCTAACTTCTGAGGAGTGTGGATCTTAAGCTCGTAAGTAAAGATGCACTGTGAAATGTTTACATTGTGATAAATGTCAGCAGGAACATAAAAGAAACAAATTTGTTGAGAAGATACGGAAAGTTATAGCTGACTTTAGACAAGACTAACGCTGTGGCAAGTCACAAGAAAGAAAGTAAGTATTCATGTACTTTTCACTTTGTGGAGGTCAGGCTAAGAATAAATAGGGCTATGTTAACGGAACATACCACCTATGTAGAGTTAGGCTGCATGAGACTATAACACAGCTTGGACATATAGCATGCTTTTGTGGTCAGTCATTCGCTAAGTAGTTACCATTAAGTGAGAATATAGATACCTCTTTTGTTTGTTTATTGGGTTTGAGACAGGGTCTCTCTATTATGAAGCCCTGGCTGTCTTGGAATTTGCTATGTAGACCAGGCTGGTCTTGAACTCACAGAGATCCACCTGCTTCCCAAGTGCTGGGATTAAAGGCACACACCACCACTTCAAGCTATAATTAGTATTTTTTAAAAAAATCAATGTTATTTTTCTCAAAGTTTAGATGATTGAAAGAATTTATTCCTGTTTTGTTTTGAAGACAGGATCTCAATATCCCTCCCTCCTTCCTCCCCATGCCTCCCCAGACAGACAGACAGAGACAGAGAGACTGTGTCACCATTCCCAGATTTTAAAGTCTTATATTTTGAAAGTGGATTAATCATTTACCTACTATAATTTCAACTCTATTAATATCTTTTCCAGCCTTTTCTTACAGCTCTTAGCTTGAAATGGTGTTAAGAAGGTTGGCTCAACAGGGGCTGGAGGTAGTAAAAACTATTGGCTGCTCTTCTAGACAACTGGGGTTCAGTTCCCAGAATCCACATAGTAGCTCACACCATCAAGTACCAGGGAATCCAATGTCATTTTCTGGCCTCCACATTTGATAAAGACATGCACAGAGGCAAAATTCATATTCGTATAAACAAGGAAAAAAGCGTTCAACAATTTTTACAAAGTTTTTTCATTTAGTTTTTATTTTGTTCTCCACAGCAGATCATGGGCAGCATGTGACACGTTATCTAACCTAAGAGACCACTCTGCAGAACAGATAAAAAGAAAGCAAACGCCACAGCTCAGCTACTGACAGGCAGTGAAAAGTGGAGGTGTTTGGTAGAGAAACAGGAGACTAGAGGCTGTGTAACACAGCGAAGAAACTGGAGCACAGAAGAAAAAGAGAGGCTAGGGAGGAGGAGGGGGCACACAACAAAGATAAGAGGTGAACTAATTTCTGTAGATTAACCCAGAACTATGAATATTTCTCATCAGAGAAGCACTGCATTTTTAATCAGGTGTCTTAAGAACTCCACTGCCCTGCTATCAGTATTAGTCAATAAGTTATGTAAGGGAGACTGCAGATTCTATTTCCCAGGAAAACAGTCTCCTCAGAAAAAGAATAGGATTTTTCTATTTGTCCTCTTTTTATGAGACATAGCCTCTTGGAGTCCCAATTTTTGCAGAAGTACCAGTTTCAATGTCCATTCCTTTCATGCATGCATGACAATTATAAATCCCTAGCTATTATCAGTTGACAAACAAACCTAAAATTCAGGGTTAACACGGCATCTGTTTACATTACAGCTTACTGGAAAAGTACAGCCCTAACTTTCTTTGAGCAAGAACTCACAGGGCACCAATTTGAATCTAGTTATATTGTCCCTGCACTTTGTAGCAGGATGGTTTTAAACATTAGTTTAATTAGTTAATTAATTAGTTAAATTAGTGTCTTTGAAAAAACACTTTTCGAGGGCAGTGGTGGCAAAACGCCTTAATCTCAGCACTTGGGAGGCAGAGGCAGGTGGATTTCTGAGTTCGAGGCCAGCTTGGTCTACAGTGAGTTCCAGGGCAGCCTGGGCTACACAGAGAAACCTTGTCTCGAAAAACCAAAAAAAAAAAAAAAAAAAAAAGAAAAGAAAAAAAGAAGAAAAGAAAAGAAAAAGAAAAGAAAAAGAAAAAAAGAAAAAACACTTTCCCAAGGGAACTCAGTAAGTCTTACAGCAGTAAGGCCTGATCTACCTTTTCTTCACCTTCAGATCCTGATACGGATCTGACAGGGGTGAAAGCATCCAGGAATCAGACAACCCAGCAACTGTCTTGAAAGTATGGAAAAGGGAATTATCAAAAGCTCAGTTCTCACATTAGATGTGAACTGGAAAGAAAAGCCTGAACATTCCAGCAACACTAATGCCTACCATGTTCTTATTAATCACTTATGAATTTAACAATACTTTCTAAAACCATTTATACTTTCAAATCCCTTCTCTAGCCACACAAACTATACCTTTGACCAATAAGTAGAGAAATATGTCCCATAAGCATACAATGTGTTCCTTACACTGTATTTTGTATTGTCTATTCTGAATTTAGATTATAAAAAGGGGCCAGTTGAGTGGCCTGATATGACAATCTAATGAAGACAAAAGCTGTTCTGCTCAGAGAGGTTTGATGGACCTTATATAGATCACCAGATCCTACAAAGTGCCAAGAGAAAACACAATCCCAAGAACTGTCCTCTGCCCTTACACGCTTAGTGTCGCATGTGCAAGTCTGCAGCCATACTGATATGCATGCATGCACAAACACAAACTATAAAGAACGTTAGCAGACCCTTACCTGATGGTCTTGAATCTTTCTGCCCACCACTCTGAATGTGTTGTTGCCTGTATGGTGATATATATGTACTCTGCTGAACCCAGTTGAGCCACCAGCTGGCACCCACTTCTTATTGGCATCATCATAAACCATCACAGCAGCTCTTGCCTGACAGATACTCTGTTCACTGTAAAAAATAAAATTCAAATGAGATGTTTAAAATATGCTAGGTATGCCACAGATCCATAAGCCAGGGTTAGCCAAACTAGCAGTTAGCAATCAACTCCTACTGGTGAAGTCTAATGGGAAAGACAAAAGCAATGTAGAATGTGGATGGTGTGGGATCCATAAAAACACAAAGAACACCAGAAGTATTTCATTCTAAATGTATCTAACTTATTACCACCTTGAATATGTCTATTAGTACTAAGTTAGTCACCACTTGTTTAAATATATGATGGTGATCTGACATTTTTTTTGACAAAATTACTTTAAAAAAAAATTATTTATGTATGTGAGTACACTGTAGCTCTTTTCAGACACACCAGAAGAGGGCATCAGATCCCATTAGTTAGTTGTGAGCCACCAATGTGGTTGCTGGGAACTGAACTCAGGATCTCTGCAATCAGTGCTCTTAAACACTGAGCCATCTCTCTAGTCTGTCAAAATTATTTTTATCATTAAGATCACTTCAACGTATCAAACAAAATCAGACATCGCAGTATCTGTTCTTCAGACAGGGAGTTGAAACTAACAGTCAGTGGCGGACAACACAATCAACCCTTTCAATCCCTTCAGTCAAGTTACTATCTTACACCTAAGCATTTGTCTCCTTTTTTTCTTTAAAAGTATAAGGGGCTGGAGGGAAAACTCAGTGTTAAGAGAGCTTACTGCTCTTGCAGAGAACACAACTTTGAGACCCAGCATTCAGACTGGATAGCCCACAGCTACCTGTAATTCCAGCTCCAGGAGACTGGATGCCTCTGTCTTCCATGGGCATCTGCACTCACAAGTACATGTACGTGTACACGCACTCGTGCACAAACACACACACACAACTAAAAGTTTAAAAGATGATTTCTAAGGATGTTATTAGATTGAAAACCCCCTTCTCTGCATATAAATACTAAAAAAGAAAAAAGACCAGAATTTGTGGTTTGCTATCTATCCCAATTATGTGCAGCTAATACAAGACAAACAAGTCAAACAGAAACAAGGTCAATTTCTTACTGAACAATACATACACCTTTCAAATATTCTCTAATGTTCTTGGGGAAAAACCTGATTGTTACCTTATCCTATGCCACAGTTTCTTTTTACTATCATTTATCAAGAGAACATTAAAACAAGTGCACTGCTGACTACAAACCCAGTTAAACACAGCTTCTAGACCAGTGGCTCTCAACCTGTAGGTCACAACCCCATATCAGATATCCTTCATATATCAGATGTTTATAGTATGATTCAAAATAGCAGCAAAGTTAGTTAGGAAGTAGCATCGACAGTTTTATGAGTGTGTGTGTGTGGGGGGTCTACCAAACATGAAGAAGGTTGAGAACTGCTGGTTTGGAAGGCTAAGCCTATACGTGAGTGGTTAATATAAATAGTCCATGCACCCCCATCTCATCTGTACAGAAAGCACTTGCTCAGTCTACCAGTTTCTGCCTCAAGAGATTTCAGACAATACATGACATGCTTTTCCCAAACACCCTCAGAAATAGTTCCCCCAGACTCCTGCTTTACTCATGCCTCTCTCATCCATGGAAGGACGATGAACACAGCTCTGTAGGAAGGGGTTGTGTTGCCTTGATGACACGATCATGGGAAACCTAAAGAAATCACTGCACTGAACAATAAACTTGCTTTGGAGAAATTAGAATTGTTCTAATTTTTTCTTACAGAAATCCTACAGAACCTAAGCTATAAACAACAATGGTGTAGTGAGTCCTTCGGTGCTGTCTCAAATTACTTCTGTTGCTTAGAAATTTTCGGAGACTACAAACAAGCCAATGACTAAAGCTTGGACTATTTTTTTAGAGAGCATTATTTAAAGGTATTTGTCAGTACAACAGTTGAAGACTCATTACTCACAATAGAAATATGTACTAAATGACAACTTTTATGTAAGTGTAACAAAGATGACTGAAATAAGCAAAGGTCAGTACTTACAGTGGCAGAAACATATTTAATATGAAATGAAAAAATGAACCTTCAAATTAATCAAAACTTTTATCGTCCAGTGGTCAAAAATTAGTATTAGCCAGGCATAGTGGCACATGCCTTAATCCTGGCAACTCAAGAGACAAAAATGGATCTCTGTGAGTTCAAGGCCAGCTAGGGCTATAAAAGATCACACGGGGCGGGGGGGCTCGGGTCACGACGTCCGGGCGCCGAGCAGGGACCGGG
>JANHMN010000015.1:68378591-68407371 GCA_030674055.1 Rhabdomys pumilio
GAGGCATTTCAGGAGGCCTTGAAAAAGACTGATGACTTGAATTAGATGAAACACCTGTAATTCCAGCAATCTCATGGGAGATATAAAACTAAGGAGGTTCACACAGGCTCATAGACCAGCTAGAACTCACCCACCAACTCTGACCACAGACCACAGATGTGACACACAATTAAGCCATTAAATTATGTTGCCATTGCCATTAAAAGATAACAATCAAGTATTTTTATTTCATGGACCTACCTAAAAATTTAAAAAGCTGGCCGGGTAGTGGTGGTGCACACCTTTAATCCCAGCACTTGGGAGGCAGAAGCAGGTAGATTTCTAAGTTCAAGGCCAGCCTGGTCTACAGAGAGTTCCAGGACAGGACAGAGAAATCCTGACTCGAAAGGCCAAAAAAATTTTAAAAACAGATAGGATTAATCGATATAGATTAGCATGTCAATGTTTTGGTCTATTACCAACTGGAGTAGATTTAAAAAAAAAAAACTGCAGGGGAAGACATCCATCACAAGCTTTGTTTTTTTTTTTTTTTTAACATTTATTTACTTATTTTATGTATATGAGTACACTGAAGCTGTCTTCAGCTACACCAGAAGAGAGCATCAGATCTCATTACAAATGGTTGTGAGCCACTATGTGATTGCTGGGAACTGAACTCAGGACCTCTGGAAGAGCAGTCAGTGCTCTTAACCACTGAGCCATCTCACCATTACAAGTTGTTAGAATGAGAATTTTGTTTTTTTGTTTTTCCAAGCCCTGGCTGTCCTGTGGACCATGCTGGCTACAAACTCCCCAAGATCTGCCTGCATTTGCCTCGGGATTAAAAACGTACACCATGGCTTGGCTGAGGATTTTTTAAACAGAAAAATAGGTATAAAAGAGCTAGAGAGATGGCTCAGCAATAAAGAGCAGTGGCCGCTCTTCCAGAAGAACCTAATTCCATTCCCAGTACCACATGGTGGCTCACTACTGTCTGTAACTCCAGTCTTGGAATCTGATGCCCTCTTCTGGCCTCTTTGAGTACTAGTCACACACACATATACACAGGCGAAACACCATATACACAAGCAAAGCATTAGTTTTCCAGACATTACATTGTCTGTGTTTGTAGTTTCTGTTTTAGTCTATTCCAGTGAAACTGTCAAAGACCTGCTTTAAGACAGACAGCACTGTCAGGTACGGCGGGCAGTACGTACCTATCATCCTAACACTCAGGAGGCTGTGTACAGGAAGATCCAAGACTCAAAGTCAGTCTGGTTATAGAGAAAAACTTAGCTAATGGTGGCTGTTCTCAGCCACACAGAAAGTATTGCTGGTATATATCCAAGGACAGAACAATGCACCTTTATATGCAACCATGGCAAGCCTCAAAATAAAGACTTGTCAAAGTCTTCCTATTTCTGAATCAGTGAAGCAATCATGAAAAAAGAAAAGAATGAGTGAACTACTAAACTGTGGTTTTGTGAAGACTGGATACTTCACAGTCATAAACAGAACCACATCTTTATGATGTAACTAGTGCACAGACTTCATCATACTTCATGTTCCTGATGTTAATTTTGGTATTTACCAATGAACTACAGCATTAAAATGCTTACCACCTCCAACACACACACACAGTCTAAGGGAACATGATACTACTTTATGTATAGTTTTATAGCTTGGTCAGTAAAATCACTTCTGAATATAGTTAAAATTCCCAAAAGTAGTTATATATCATGGTAAAGAATGCTCACCAAAAGCAGGTACCAGTAAATGAAATGCTCCTTAATATTTAAGGAAAAAAAGAACTTCTTGTAGATATTATATATTGATAATGTAGAAAACAGTCTTTAACAAACAGCAATTCCCTGTCGAAGATACCAGTTACTGATCATTTGTCAAGGGAAGTATAAACGAACCCGTGCTCACACACAGTATGCATACTTAAATGCTGTTCAGTAAATAAATGCATTTAATGAAATCTAAATCATCAAAAACAAGAATCTAATGCTTTTCCTTTTGTTAAGACTTCTTAGGGTCCTCCAAGACATCATTCATTGCTTCCCTTTGCATTCCTCCAGTGAGATTCTCTGGGGAGGTAGCATTTGAGCCACAGGAAGGAGACAGGAAAAATACTGATGGGCTTAAAGTAGAACATGACTTGCATTTTTAAAAACATGACTCTGGCTATCATGAGCTAAGAAGACTGCAGAAGATGAGCAGGAAGTGAGGGACAGAAGCAAGGACACTAGACTAGACAGCAGGGGAGGAACGCATGGGATGCAGGAAGATTAACACAAAGGATACAAATTATGAACGTAACCACCATATTGCAATGTTCCTGCTAAGAAAACTGTTTTGACCTAAGCTCCTTTACTAGGTCCAAAAGACCAGTTCACACAAAAGTGGAGTCCTTAATGCTAAATGCCACACAATCAAATTGAAGCTTTAAGTACATAGATCCTCAGACAACAGTTAAGTAAGTTTCTCTGCTTGCCTGCCCTACACACACACACACACACACACACACACACACACACACACAGAGAGAGAGAGAGAGAGAGAGAGAGAGAGAGAGAGAGAGAGAGAGAGAGAGTGTCCATAGCTCTCCCTGGCTTTAACCCTTACAAACAAGCTAACCTATGCAATGAGCCACGTCTCCTGTTGTTACTTGTTCCTACCTTACAAAACCCATTTTCTTCTACTGCTCAGGATCCCACTCATGAACTGTATAAAAGCCAATTAGATATATGAAATGAAGTTTTGTTAATATTTTAACAGCCCCTCCCCCAAAAGACACTATTCACCAGACTCCTGAAAAAAAATGCAGAAGAGGTACTCAGTCCCCTCTACTGCCTCTGCCTTCCTCATGACATACCAAGGAAGGACTACACAAAATTCTTCTCACTGGACTTTGCTCCTCTGTCCTCAAGTCACTCAAGTTCAAGTTCACAGGTTTCCAAACCCATGGCTAGTTTGTGAGTGTAAGTGACCTTTGGGGCTTCGTAATGACTGAAAAGTCACTGTCAATAACAGCAGCTTCAAAATTAATGGTCAGCAGATGCAGTAAATGGTATGACAGCTGAGAACTTAAAGTCTGACATTTCTTTATTTAATTCTCTATTTATGTGTGTTTTATGCGCATTGGTGTTTTGCCTGCATGTTTGTATGAGGGTGTCAGATCTTGGATTTACAGACAGTTGTGGGCTGCCATGTGGTTGCTGGGATTTGAACCTGGTGCTCCGGAAGAGCACCCCATGCTCTTAACCGCAGAGCCATGTCTCCAGCCCCTAGACTAGCTTCTTTTTTGTTTCTCTCCCCCTACCCACGCACAGTCAGATACTTAAGAGCCATCTGATAACTTATCTAAATAGAAAAAAATGACTGTCAGGATCCCAACCCTGTACCCGATGACCTCTTCTAACAGGTTCAAGAGACAACATAAAAATGGGATCCTTAATTTTCCTCCCCAAGATAGGACCTCTGGAACTCATTATATAGACCATACTGGCCTTGAAGTCACAGAAATCCACCTGTCTCTGGGATTAAAGGTGTGCACCACTCTGTCTGGCTCTTAATTTCTGAAGAACTGAATATGACAGCTTCTGCTTACCAGCACTTTTTAAAAAAGATTTATTTATTTATTTTATGTATATGAGTACACCACCGCTCTCTTCAGACACACCAGAATAGGGCATCGGACCCCATTACAGATGATTGTGAGCCACCATGTGGTTGCTGGGAATTGAACTCAGGACCTCTGGAAGAGCAGTCAGTGCTCTTAACTGCTGAGTCATCTCTACAGCCCCTACCAGTACTTTTTTAGGCACTAAAGGGGACTAACCACTTAAAGGATGAGAAGCACCACACATATAGAAGGCACACAGGTGGCAAGAGGACAGTTGGCACGAGTGCACTGGGGGTGGGGGGCAGCCTCAGAGGACCCCAATCCTATTACTACACTGATCATGAACTTCTGTCTCTAGAACTGAGGAAGTAATTTTCTGTTTAAGCCAAGTAACAATAATAAAAATAAAAGTAAGCTTGAAGGATTTTTTTAAATATGTAAAGGCAAGTTTATTACTATGAAGAGGAAGAGGAGAGGGGGAGAGAAAGAGGGAAAGGGGGAAAGAGTGTGCACAGGGAGTGGGGAGGGCAAGGAAAGAACTTGAAGGATTTTAAGGATACCAAAATGCATTTTCATTAAGTAAATTCAAATATCAATAGATTCTTAAGAAGCTTCTCTTTAAATAACATTTCCTCGTTGCTATTCCATTAAAAAAAAACTTGCTAAAGATGGGACAAATTCTGCTTACTAATAACAGGTTCTCCTATCATGGTTCACTGATTGAAGAAAACACCCCAAACACTGTGAAAGCCACTGACAAACAGCAGACACAAATAACGGCAGCAAACAAACATTTTCTTCTTTTCTTTTTCTTTTTGCAAAGCAAGAAAACCATCTGGGATGCAGACATTTGGAATATGTAGAGAGGCAAGATGCACCATTCACAAAGGCAGTATTATTAATTTCTAAGAGGCAAAATATCAACGTCACTACTAAGCTCTTTATCCCACAGTATCCAAGTTCATACACAAAATGCAAACGCAACCAGGTATAACAATCCATTCACAGTCAAGAAAGTGTCAGATCATCTAAAGTAAAATAGCGTGTCTTTTAAAATATTTTGGTAAATCTGTTGGGCCACCTTTCAGAATGAAAAATCCCTTAACTGTTATTCTTTCCTCGGTATGTAGAAAGAGAGCCTTACTGAATATAATCATGTGCTTAGGAATGCTGGAAGTTAAGATTTAAAATAATAATTTTAGGTAAAATGCTGACTTAGTAGAAACCCACTTTGACTCCAAGCATGGTACCAGACATGGTAGTACACACCTTTGATACCACTATTTGGAAGATGGAGGCAGTAGGCTCAGGAGTTCAGGTACATATAGAGCCTGAGGCTAGCATAGGGTACATAAAACTCTGTTAATAACAACAAATATAAAAATATCTTACTCTCTGTTTCTGAGACAGGATGTTCCTCCTGCCTTTGCCTCCCAATTGCCTGGATTAGCAGCCTGTACCACACACAGTACCTACTCGAAATCACTCTTACTGGCACACGTAAGTACAGGATCCGTAAAATTCAGTAAATGTGAGTTAATAAAAAGAACCTGCTATTGTCAACAACATGCCTAGAGAGAGAATATAAAACTTACGAACATACACAATATTCTATTCTTAGAACCACAACTGAGGAGAAACTGGGAAGGAATTTCTAAGAGTTCATGGAGAGAAAATAAAAACCTATGGGAAGGAGGCATTAACAGTAACTTGAGACTGACAACGAACTGGACAGGCGACTGCATGGGGCACATCCTGAGAAAGACCTGACCTGCTGGAGAACAAGTACCTCAGATACTGAAGACTGACAAAAACACAGCAGATTCTTCCTGAAGCCTTTTAAGTTTTCAAAAAACACACTTATTTTTATTGCTCTGGAAAAATACATGACCGAAGCACCTGGAAAAGACTACTTTTACTCATGCTTTGCCATGTCTATTACAGAGGAAGAAGCATAGAAGGTAAGACCACAACTGTCTGGGGGAGTGGGAGCTGATGGCACGCCCGCTTCACATCTCTGTGGATCAGGAAACATGAATGAAAATACTCATTTAGCTTTCCTGGTCTTCTCCACTCATTCACTCTGAGCCTTACAAAACAGATTAGACCACGAGGACTCTTTTTTGGATTTGTAAATTGATGGCATTAGTGAGAAGTGTGCGTGGAAACTACACAGCAGGGCCTAGGTGCAGGAAGCAGTCACTGGAGAGAGCCTTTAAAAAGGGTGTATTCTGTGCCCTACCTGTCTCAAAGTAATTGTTCTTCACAACATGCTTTCACCATGCCTGATGCCAGCCTCACCATGCTCTGGCCCAGAATCCATGGAGCTAGTGACCTTGGAATTAAACCTCTAAAATATAAAGTTAGGTTAAAACTCTGAAACATAAGACATTCTGTCACAGTGATCTACTAGGTGATTAGGACGTGGCTACCTACCTTTTTCAAAGATATTTTCACCAATTCATCATAGAAAAGGAATGGTTAGAAAAGTAAGATAAAACTCCAACCTTAAACTACAGAAGACCCTCTGAGTAAGTGAAAACAACAAAAAATTGAGAAGTCTGTGGCTGTAATTATGTCCATTACCAACTAAAGACCCACGTATTACTGAATCTGTATATTAACTCGGAGTTTATTCTACCACTGCTGAATAAAATGCAACAAGCACACTTTAAACTCATGATTGAATTGTAGACAGCTAAAGCTGGCAGACATCACACCATTAGAATACAGACTGTCTTCCTATGTATGGTTGTATCACACTACAACCTGAGTCCAAAATTATTGTAGGAAATGTGAAAGGTCAACACACAGTAAACTCCAATATAGCCATTTATCGTGTTTTATAAACACCATAAATGAGCCATCTTGGTGGTACACATTTAAGCCTGCGTTTGAGGCCAGCCTGGTTTACATAGTGAGATCCAGGACAGGCAGAGTTACACTGAGATCCTGTCTCAGAGGAAATAACAAACAAACAACAATAAATAAAGCCACCAAATGCTATACTTAAATCAGTTGTTGGGACAATATTCTTTAGAAACTCATTATCTCACAAAAAGGCTAAATTAAAATATATAGGTAAAGCCAGGCGGTGGTGGCGCACGCCTTTAGTCCCAGCACTTGGGAGGCAGAGGCAGGCAGATTTCTGAGTTCGAGGCCAGCCTGGTCTACAGAGTGAGTTCCAGGACAGCCAGGGCTACACAGAGAAACCCTGTCAAAAAAAAAAAATATATATATATATGTGTGTGTGTGTGTGTGCGTGTGTAAATACATATATATATGTAAACTAGTCAAGTCTCTTTAATTTGTACTTTTAAATTAAGAGTCTCTTTAGCTGTTTTTCATGAAAAATCAAACCAAGTACTCCATGTTCATTTGTATGAGACAGATGATGGGTCCTAGAAGAGGGACCCAAGTAGATTTATATAGTCAATTTATAGCAGTTCTGTTAAAAAACAAATATCTCAACTATCACAGAGATGAGCAGAGAAACAAAGGTTTATTCAAGCTTTTAAAAAAAATAAATAAATTCTGTCGCATGCTGCATCTTGGATGAACCTTGAGGACATTACACTGAAACAAGCCAGCATCAAAAGGACAAATACTGTATGACTCCATTTACAATAGGTTTCAGAAACATACTAAGTCAGAGGCAAAGGCAGTGTGGTGGTTCTTAGGAACTGAGGAAGGAAGGTAAGGAATGGTTGGCTGTTTTTAATTACATTCATTCAGGATCACAGACTTCTTATAGGAAGTCAAAGGACCATTTTCCACAGTTGGCTCCCTCCATTATATGGGCCATGTGAATGGCAGGGAATACTTGCTCTTCATGGACAGAGTCTGTGTCAGGTGAAAAGGTTCTGTGGTGACTGCTGATGCTCGTTGTACAATAATGTGATTTAACCAGTGCCACCAAATTCTACACTTTAAAGTGATTAAGATGGTAAACTTTCTGTTGTATATAGTTTACCATATGCATATTAGCTTTAAATAGGGAGAAATATAAGTTTTATGGAATAAATAAATTAATCCAAACTGTGCTTGTTTAAAACTTGTATTACAATATTTTTACGTTCATTTTCCTTTTTACAAGTTTGTACTACACGGGCTGGAGAGATGGCTCAGTAATTAGGAGCACTGTCTGCTGCTCTTTCAGTGGTAGTGTGTTCAAGTCCCAGCACCCACATGGTGGCTCACCACCGCCTATGCTGGGATCTGATGTCCTCTGCTGGCGTACAGTCTTATTGCAAAGTCTTGCAAGGTGAACATTTTATGTTAAGTGTTAGATAGAGCATTAACTTCAAGCAAATGGTAAAAAGATAAAAGTGCAATATTGTAACTATTGCTGGATAGTTACAAAGAGGTACAGCTTTAAAAACAACGGACTAAACGGAATTCTAAACCTTTAAAATGTACGTCCCAACTAAAGCCCAAAAGTAGCGACAGCAGAGTAAGTGCTTGGGCCTCAGCCCACACCTACCCTCGGAGTCTTCAATTCCAATGCTAAGTAACTATTGTCCACACCTGAAAACATGACAGGTATCTAACAGGAAAAAGGGTAAACTGGCACATTTATGTGTTCCTTTATTACTAAACGAGAAAAGCAAAGTAACTGACAGTTGCAAAGATAAACAGTGAAAACATGCTGTGAAGGAAGCCTTACAAGAGCATGTTTTAAGAGCTTCCATTCAGTTCTTGCACAAGGGAAAAAAAACTAAATCTGTAGTGGAAATTACTCAAAACAGCAATTTTTCTTTTTAATACAGGGTCTCGCTATGCATTCCTAGCTGATCTGGAACTTGCTATATTATATTAGATCATGTTGGCCTTTAACCCAAGAGAGCTACTTGCTCTGCCTCCCTAATGCTGGGATTAAAGGCATGTGCCACCACACTTTGAACAACAACAACAACGGTCAGTAAAAGTAAGGAGAAATTATGCCAAAGAAAAATATGAGAAAAAGTTTTAGTAAGCTGTGCCATCACTCCAGAAGCATCACAGTGTTCAGTCAACACTCTCAATACTGCACTACTTGTGAATATGCATGTGTCCTCACATATGCATGTGCCACAAAAGTTAAAATACGCAGGCACTGAGACTCAGTAAATGACATATATATATTGACATACATAAGAAACTACACTGGTAATTATGATTTTTTGAAATGCACATATAAAAAAGAAAAGAATGAGACAGATATGTAATAAATATAAAAAAAATATTTCATTCTTTAGAATGGCTATTCTAACTGTATGGAGGTTCATTAAGATGTACAGATTTTAGGTCTGGTAAATTTTGCTCTGTGATGTTTGTTTGCAGACTTTTTTAGTAATAAAATTCATTAAAAATAAAATTTACCATTTCCTAAAAATAAGATACAATATTTATTGTATACTCTCGAATGTGGTTATGACACTGAACAATTCTCTCAACTGTACTATGCATTGAAATTTTTCATGATAAAATGTTGGGGAGAAATTAAACAGGTGTAATTACTGTGCAGCTTTCTCTCTAAAAAAAAAAAAAAACACAAGACTTCGTGGTTACAGTGGTGGTTAGTTTTGAATGTCAACCTGACACAATCTACAATCATGTGGGAAGAGTCTCAATTTCTGGAGGTGCCTAGAGCAGGTTACATGTTGGGGGACTGAAGGGGTGTCTTGCTTGTTAACTGATGTGGGAAGACCCACTTTCTGAGGAGACAGCATTCACAGGCTGGGCTCTGAGCGGTGTAAGAGTGAAGAGTGATAGGTGAGCGCTAAGCAGGCAGTCTGGGAGTTTGCTTATGTGGTATGTGGATAATGTCCTGAGCTGCTTGAATTCCTGCCTTGACTTCCCCTAATGATGGACTGAAACTTCATAACTGTAAATAAACCCTTTCCTTCCCTATGTTGCTTCTGGTAAGGATATTTGCCAAACAGAAATAAAACTAGAACAGTTGCAATAAAAAATGACATATAATGTAATTGTGTATCTTCATTTTCATAAAACAAAAGACCAAACAGAAGCATGTTTCATTTCTTATGTTCACTCAAATAAAAATTTTAAATTGAGGAACAGTGTAAAGGTACTTGACATATGAGTGTAGAGAATGGAGTCTGATCCCTCAAACTGATCTAAAAGATCCAACCACAGAAAGCTGTTCTTCAGCCAGCACAAGCACGCTATGGTATATGGGCCCACATGTGCATGTGAACCCACACAAACACAATTAAAAAATTTAATTTATGGAGAAACAATAAAGATGAAAGTGATCAAGATTTGGTAAGTAGTATGCTGATTAAGACTTCACATTAAAGCCCAAAGTCACATAACATGTGGCTTCTAGATAGCCACAGTCAAGGTTTCAACTAACACCTGTAGCAAACAGTATTTCCAGTCTACATTTTTCTCCTGTGCTCAAAAGCTACACAGACAGCTACTTGCTGTGTATTGATTTTGAGGCAGTAAGGCACTTTCCTACCCAATTTGCTTAGCCTAACTGCTCCTTTCTTCCTGTTCCCTTTCTAGATGAGATAAACCTATATCTCTTTCCCAGATAGAAATCTAAGTTCCCATACTGCTCCTGTGCAGTTTTCTCCCACCCGTCCCCAGCACCCACAGATCTCTTCCATGCTGCCTCTCTATGGTTCCACTGCCACCACATTCGTGTACTATTTCTTCCCTGGATTATTAAAACTCACAAAACAACCCTCTAACCTCCAGCATCGCTCTGTAGAAGACCCATAGTCAGCACTTTCCAAACAAGATGTGTCTTTTCTGTTTCACAAACGAGAGTTTTTATTGCTGTTGTTCCTGTGTATCTGCCATGTTTATTTATATGCTGGCATCCACACAGGCTACAGGGGAATCAGATCCCCTAGAGACAGGGCTAATGCCAGCCCTTGGAAGGCAGAAGCAGGAGGTCCAGAAGACTCTGATTATCTTCAGTTACACAGTAAATTTGAGGTCAGCCTCAGCTAAATGAGACCCTGTCTCAAACAGACAAAATCAGAAACAAACAATTATAATCCTATTCACAAATGTATATATATAACATATAAATGATACACTGAATATATATATGCATATATGTGCATGTGTATATCTGTGTGCATGTATATATTACAAACACCAAATCACTTTTAGTGGTATCTGTAGAAGGCAGAATAATGAATGGCTTTAATTCTGTTTGAAAAGGAGAACTGAGATCTATACTCCCAATATTTTCTAAAGTTAATATACTGATTTTGTAATAAAAAGTATAGAAAAAAACTGCTTTTCATGCCATTTAATTTTAGAGGTAAGTTGTCTACTGGTTTTAAGTTTTCCTCTTTACTGACTCACATTCTTATTGTTTCGGAGTCCCAAGAAATGAGGATACAGACACGGGCCACCACCACTCTCAGTTTTTAAATCAAAAGGTTTAATTTTGGTTTCAGTATGTTTTATATAGACTGTTCACAGTAAAAACCTTTAGCAAAGGGTCAATGATAATATTCTCTTCCATTACTCATCTAAACTAAAAACATTACAGAAATATTAAATGAACTTTGGTGGTTGACAAAGAATATGAACGTAAGCCTAAGTTAGTTTCAGTGCCAAATGTTATTTTCAGGTTGAACTGAATGATTTACAATCCTCTGTAAGCTTCAATTTCCTGATTTCTAAAGTAGAGTAACAGTAACATATCGTACAACTCTCTTGAGAATATAACTATGTACACAGTCTTCCAGGTACCTGTAATGCTCCGAACACTCAAACTTGTGCATCCTGACCATTATTAGCAGAAACAGCACTCTGGCAAACGGAGATAATTAGTAGAGTTTTAGAACTACAGTAAGCATACTGACATCAGCAGAACACTCTTTTAACATTTGTTCGGCTGCCAAATAACCCTCACGGTCCACAGCATGCTGTGAATTACCATCAGTCCTTTAGCTGGTTTAAGATGCTGGACTTGCCACTTCATTTCTAATGACTGGGTCAGTCTACATAACTGATAGAGACCGTCAAGCTCTACTCACTACAGACCAGCAGCCTTATTGCTACCCACGCTTCAGAACCCATCTCATAGGAAGGCTATTATAAACTACAGTGTTTACTTCTAAATCTGGGAATTCATGATAGCCTTGAAATCTCCCAGCAAGCTATAAATGACTGTTGCTTAGCACATCTCTGTAATACTGGAATACAATTGTAACTTCTGGTTTCAATGATTTTAACAATACAGATTATGAAGCCAGGTGTAGTGGGAAATGAGTGTGATTCTAACAGGAAGGAGGCTGAAAAAAGAGAACCCCAAGATTAAGGCCAGCCTGGACTACATATATAGCAAGATTCTGCTTTTTGTTTGTTGTTGGGGTTGGGGCGGGGAGAAAAGACTATAAAGTCTTCAAACACAATGAAATTGCTGTTAGTTGTTAATGTGAATAAGGAACAAGTATGTATAATATTTAGTAGCATTGAATACTTAGTCCAACTAAATAAAAAAACCAAATGTACCATTATTGTTAAATACAACTACTAAAGAAGGCCTGGTTTTCTTGTTATCCCAAGGAAACTCCTAATTTTCCAAAAGTATTTCTTGGACACTGATGATTCCAGAGCAGATATTTATAGTCTGGCAAGTCCCTTTACATTTACCAGCTGCCAGCTTCTGCTCAGAACTGCTTTATAAATTGGGCAATTCTGTCCTAAAAAGCAAGAGATTTACTACAGCTGGGAAAACACAGGTCTCACTTTCTTCCATAGACAGTTTCTCCATTAAGATGAGGAACCTGGTCCTTCCAATGAGGTTCAACATACTTTAATTCTAAAAACTAGACTAGCTATGGGTTACCATCCAACATCAATTCCAGAAAAGATTATTTGAAGATTAGAAAAAGGAAACAGCACATCTCTACGAGGAGCTGTGAAGAGCCAGCTTATAGCAAATGAACTTCCTAAAAGCTACTCATTTAACATTAAAATCTCATTATTATTTTGTAATTTACTCCATTATACAACTTGCTTTAATAGGAAGGTCTTCCCAAAAGCTTGCATTGAAACTGAACATTCCATGTGAATAGCCCACATAGTCAATCCTGAGGCAGGGACAAGTATCCCAGTATGAAGACAAAAAAGCAACACAAAGAACAAGTATGACCAGAGTAAGCTTACACAGCAGGGGAATGCTGGGTAGGAGGAAGTTTACAATGCTAACGCACTGCTCATGGGTCTGGCTCTGACAACGGAAAAGGACAATGGAGCGTGACTGGAGTCAGCAGCCTGTGATGTTCTGTTCACACACAGGCAGTGCTTGGCAGTAAAGACAGCACAAAGCAGCGGAAGACGAGCACTAGCTATAGAAGACGAGCACTAGCTATATATAACATTTTCAGCCAACTATAAACTACTTGACATTCTTGAGGTTTTGTAGTTCCTCGTCCTGTGTGCCTATAAAACATTCAAACAAGATGTAATGGTCATTAGTATTTTTTTTTCAAGTTAACTTTTAAAAATGAGCTTAATGCTGGGATTTTCTGGTAGTATCAACAAAGGGGTTTATGAAGAGGAGTTGCTTTCAGAGAAAACAGGAATCTGCTGAAAATGACCAAGCTGATGTGCTTCAGCAAATGCTACCTTGTATTCTTATATGCCATGAAATACAAAAGTTCTCCTTTAAATCTATCTTAGAAGCTGAAGTCAGATGATCATAAACACACACACACACACACATCAACACACATCCAGCCTGCCTGAAACTTACTATATAATCCAGGCTTGTCTCAAACTCACAGTAATCCTTCTGCTTCAGCCTCCTGAATGCTAGGATTATATACATGTATGAGCCACCCAACAGTCTTTTTCTTATAAGAGCCAGTAACACTGCTTCTCTGGCACATTGCTAGATTCAAAGTTTAAGGACAACTGTTCTTAAATTTCAGTTGTGAAGTGACAAACACATGTATTTTTTTTTTTTTAATTTGTAATGTAAGTGAGAGTATCTTTAAGGAGGACCCAAAATCTGTTTCTGGGATTGAAAGAAAATTTATTATTAAAACCTACTGGGGCCGGGCGGTGGTGGCGTACGCCTTTAATCCCAGCACTTGGGAGGCAGAGGCAGGCGGATTTCTGAGTTCGAGGCCAGCCTGTTCTACAGAGTGAGTTCCAGGACAGCCAGCACTACACAGAGAAACCCTGTCTCGGGAAAAAAAAAAAAAAAAAAACCTGCTGGGGCTGGAGAGATGGACCAGTTGGAAAGAGCACTTGCTGCTCTTGAAGGACGTGAGCGTGGTTCCTAGCACCCATATGGTGGCTTACAACCAACTGTAACTTCAATTCCAAGGAATTCAAAACCCTTTTCTGGCCTCCAAAAGTACTAAGCACACACACAATACACGTACATATATACAGGTGCAACACTTTACACACACACACACACACAAAAAAAAAAAAAACCTGAATCAATCTTTAAAAAACATACTAAATTCTATTTTTTGCACTGGGTAACAAGCTTTCTTCAACACTTCAAGCTTGCTATTTCAAAATTAGCACTTTTCCAAATAAAGCCTCACTTCACTCAGTGTTTTCTTAACTATTTATTATTGCTCCACTGTACCTTTTAGTTTATATTCAAATAGTTTTCTTAGACTGCCCTTTCCCATACTGTGTATCTCAAGTAGGAACCGAGTACCACAAACACCCAGGATCCTCCTATCACAGCAACAGGCTCACTATGATAATACAGGAAACACAGAATTCCTAGTGCAGAGGTGCATCATCCCTATCCACACAATTAATACCGAAAGCACAGTCAGGTGCCTGCTGAAATGTCAAGCAAGCAAATGGATCATAAGGCCCAACAAGAATAACAGATAACCATTAATTTAGTCATTTAAAGTACTTAAAATTAGAACTATCCTCCCCAAAACGTGTTAGTTTTAATATGCTCCCCAAAGCTCACTTAATCTCGAAAAGAACTGCTGGAGGTGGGGCCTTTAAGAGTCACAGGGCACTGTAGTCATGAATGGATTTATGCCATTATTTTAGGAGTATACTAAGCTGTGATTGTAGTAGCTTCATGACAAAAGAAATCTACTTCCTTTAATCCCAGCAAAGGCAGGCAGATCTTTGTTTGTAAACCAAGGCCAACCTGGTTTACAGTGAGTTCCAGGACAGCCATGGCTACACAAAGAAACCCTGTCTCAAGAAGAGGGGAGGGAAGGGGAGGGGAAGGAAGGGGAGGGGAGGGGAGGAAAGAGAAGAGGAAGAGGAGAAAGAAGTCCACTCCCACCCCCCTGCTCTTTTGCTGGAGAATAGCACAAGAAGGCCTTTGCTGGATATATGTAGGCCACTTAATCCTTGTCTTCTCAGTCTTCAGAACTGCAAGAAACTGTTCTGTGTAAATCATCCAACATCAAGTATTCTATTACAGCAGCACAAAATAACTGGAACAAACATAATAAGCACTTTTATAATTAAATATCAGTGGTATTTTATATTTTATATTTATATTTTATAAATTTTATTTATACAGACCTTTTGCCATAGGACCAGAATATAGAATACTTTACTAAAAGTCTAATTAATGGAGCTTTAAAAAACCATACAGTGGAAGAAAGAAAGCATCTTCAAAAAATGGTGCTGACATGGTGGTCAGAATGTAGAAGAATGCAAACTGATTCATATTTATCTCCTTGTACAATGCTGAAGTCCAAATGGATCAAGGACCTTCACATAAATCAAGATATACTGAATTAATAGAAGAGAAAGTGGGAAATAATCTTGAACACATTGGTGCAGGGGAAATTTTCCTAAACAGAACACCAATGATAAGTGGGTGAAACAAAAAATCTTCTCTAAGGCAAAGGGCACTGTCAGTAGGACAAAACGTCAGCCTACAGACTGGGAAAAGATCTTCACTAACCCTACATCAGATAGAGGGCTAATATCCCAAATATACAGAGAACTCAAGAAGTTAGACCACTAAAAAACAAATAACCCTGGCCAGGCAGTGGTGGCGCACACCTTTAATCCCAGCACTTGGGAGGCGGAGGCAGGCGGATTTCTGAGTTCGAGACCAGCCTGGTCTACAGAGTGAGTTCCAGGATAGCCAGGACTACACAGAGAAACCCTGACTCAAAAAAAACAGAACAACAAACCCAAATACCCAATTAAAAACTGGGGTACAAAGCTGAACAGAGAATTCTCAACAGAGCAATCTTAAATGACTGAAAAGCACTTAAAGAAATGTTCATCATCCTTAATCATCAGGGAAATGCAAACCAAAACAACCCTGAGATTCCACCTTACACCAATCAGAATGGCTAAGATCAAAAACTCAAAGGACAGTACATGCTGGCAAAGGTGTGGAGAAAAAGGAACACTCCTCCACTGCTGGTAGGATTGCAAACTTGTACAACCATTCTGAAAATCAATCTGGTGGTTCCTCAGAAAATTGGAAATAGCTCTACCTGAAGACCCAACTATACTACTCCTGGGAATACACACAAAAGATGTTCCACCATACCACAAGGACATGTTCATATCAGCCTCATTTGTAATAGCCAGAAGATGTTCCTTAACTGAAGAGTGGATACAGAAAGTGTGGTTCATCTACACAATGGAATGCTATTCAGCTATTAAGAATGAGGACATCATGAGTTTTGCAGGCAAATGGGTAGAACTAGAAAATATCATCCTAGGTGAAGTAACACAGACCCAAAAAGACATGCATGGTACTCACTGATAAGCAGATATTAGCCAAAAAGTTCAGAATACCCATGATACAACTCACTGACTGTAGGAAGCTTAACAAGAAGGAAGGCCCAAGTGTGGATACCTGAAACCCACTTAGAAGGGGAGGTGGGAGAGGGGAGGGGGTAGGGGAAAAGGAGGGGCAGGATCAGGCATGGACTGAGACAGAAGGGCCAGGAGAATGAATCAAAATATGCAGCAGTGGGGGTTGGGGGAACCTCTAGAAAGTCCCAGACACCTGTGATATGAGAGGCTACCAGGACTCAATGGAGATGACATTAGCCAAAATGCCCAACAATGGGGAGATGAAACCCGAAGAGAGACCACCTCTAGGAGATAGACATGGCCCCCAGTTGAAGTGGGGGGTGGAAGGGAGGGACCCAACCATCTTCAAAGTTTTTAATTATTCCCGTCTTAAGGAAATGCAGGGACAAAAAAAATGGAGCCAAGACTGAAAAAAAGGCCCAACTTGGGACATATCCCATGCCCACGCACCAAATCCTGACACTATTACTGAGACCATATTGTGCATACAGACAGGAGCTGTCCTCAGAGAGGATTCACCAACAACTGACTGAGACAAATGCAGATACTTATAGGCAACCATTAGATTGAGGTCAGGGACCAATATGGACCAATTAGAAGAGAGACTGAAGGAGCTGAAGGGGATTGCAGCCCTATAGGAAGAACAACAGTGTCAGCTAACCTGGACTCCTCAGAGCTCCCAGAGACTAAGCCAAAACCATGGGCTGGTTCGTGGCCCCCGGCACATATGTAGCAGAGTATGGCCTTGTATTGCCTCAGTAGGAGAGGATGCACTTAATCCTGTGGAAAATTGATGCCCCAGGGAAGAGGGATGCTAGTGGGGGTGAGTGGGCAGGTGGGGAAGCGAAGCACCCTTAGTGGTGGGAGGGTGGGGTGAAGAAATTGGGAAGGGGGAAAATGGTTCATAACTACACTTACAAAGGATCCAATGCTTTTATGCCCTTTGCAGGCACCAGGCATAACAAATAAAATAAAAATAAAATATTAAATAAACCCACATATTTACCGGGCATCTAGAAGTGATCCAGCTAAAGGAGTGATGGTTGTGGGAATTACGAGTACTGAAAATTGATTATGTAACAGTGCTCGAAATTGGCTACTCAGGAGCCACTCAGTCTATGCAAAGTCAGGCATGCCACAGGGGTCAAACTAAACAGTTCAACAGTGATAGCACTTTATCAAATAATCATGGAAACTGAGTTGATTTAATGAAATGTATCTTGACATGAGTTGCTGATCACACTTATTCTGATTCCCAATAAAAGAAGGGGAATATACTCCGAACTTTCCAACAACCTAAAGTCATTTTAATTGCACTTGGCCATTACATTTTGATGTCTATAGCAAGACAGGCAATACTCCGAACACGCTGAAGAATGGTATTCACACCTTTTAAGAATTTTATTCTCAAGCTGGCTTCTTCCCATTTGTAGCAGCTATCAGCTGGCATGGTATCCAAATCCTAACCCAAATGCTCAAAGCAATTCACATGCATCTCTAAGCAACAGCTGTGTAATCTTTATAGTATGTCTAAAAATATCGTTTAAAACATTAAATGAGTTTCATCTAACATTTAGAAATATGACTGAACAAAATACAGTCAACTCAATTCATGTTAACAGAGTCATTTAGCAGACGGCAACATTCAAAATGACGAGTAACCCAATTCATAAAAAGTAAAAATGTTTATAGGCTGTACTTTTGTTTCAGGAGTGTCCTCTTTTTCCTGAGGATACACAATACCTGTAACTGTAAGGGTTAGGCTTTTGTTTGTTCATTCCCTGGTGCTGGGAACAGAACCTAAGGCCCCGTGCATGAGCTTCACCCTAGCTTTATGCCTTATTTTTTCTTTACTACTAGAGAAGTTATCTTTTCTTGTGTAAAATTTTACAATGTAGAGTTCCTGACTATCCTGACTTAACTGTATGTCCTCCCACAACTTCTGTTGTTGAAAACTTCTCTGAAGCTCATTTGTCTTTCCCTGGCTGACCTCATCAGCCATAAAAGCTGAAAAAGCCCATATCCTTTAATACTCTGTCCTGAACATCTCACCACTACTGACATGGACAGCTGTGCCAAACAAAAAAAAAAAAAAAAGCTCATTAAAAACCCAATGTTCAGATACCCCATCCACACAAGAGATGGGCTAATGGCCTTCCAGGCACACAGACTGATTCTTCTATCAACTGAACCTGGAGCTTGCTTGGCAATGAATGAGGCTCATACTGAGTTTGCTCCTCTCTGGTCTTTAAGTTCCTAATCTCTAAAGCAAAATGGTCCTGAAATGCACAAGGTTCCTTACAGGACCAAGAAGGCCACATGCAGCTCTAAGACAGCAACAAAAGTTACAAGTTGTGTATGGAAATGTATCACTGGTGCCAAAGCATGTATTTTTCCCCTAGTTTAATTCTATCCAAACAAAACTCAAATTATGTAATAAAAAGTTATGAATATTTATAAAATATCCAGTGTAAGGTAACTATATGGTAAGTATGTAGGGGAGGGTTCATGCTGTTTACACTTAGGGAAAGATATTATATGGGCCTAATTTCTAGTGCTGTAATACACACAGACAAACACAGAAAGTCAGCTGGTAGTGTTTGCCAAGCATTTCCAAGCACTTCAATCACCTAAGCCTGGTAGCATAAACCTGTAACTTCAGCGCACAGGAGATAAAGGCAGAAACATCACATTTTCAGAGTCATCCTTGGCTACACATAGAGTTTGAGACCAGCCTGGATTCAAGAGAACTTGGTCACAAAAAATAAACGAACAACAAGAAAAAAAAAAAAACCCTACTTGATGAATGTGTACATGATTCTATGTGAATATATCAATTTCTCTGTAATAATCTTACAGCATTCTTAAAGATATAAAATGTTTCAAAAACAAAAAATTAAGTCTCTAACAAAGATACTACACACTGGTAAAAATGAGACTACAATCTACTCATCACAAATATAATTCTAAAAATAAAGTATATATATATATATATATATATATATATATATATATATATATAGTGTGTGACTAACAACTGTCAAAGAAAATACAACAGCCTTTATTTTAATATAATCTGCTTAGAATTATTGATAGATCAAATATATACATTAAAAGCAAAAGCACCAAGTCCTGAACAATAATATTAAAGACTCAAAAATATAGCCAGGCATAGTGGCTCATACCTCAAATTCCAACACTCCAGAGGTTAAAACATAGGGACTATCTAAGTTCAAGGTCAAGCAGTCAGGAATACAAATGAAAACCTTCCTCATGCTCTCACTCAAATTTTACAAAAAGAAAAAGGAAAGGGGGGAGGGAGGGAGTTGGCAGAGAGGGAGAGAAGGAAGGAAGGAGATGGAGGGAGGAAGCGAGGAAGGATAACACCTAACTCCAGAACTAACTCAGGAGGCAGAGGCAAGATGATCTCTGTACGTTCCAAACTAGCCAGGTATACTTAGTGAAGCTCTGTCTCAAAGAAGAAAATAAAGGAGGATTCTTGAACTTGCTGGCCAGCCAGTCTAGCAAAACCGGTAGGTTCAAGCATACAGCGGCAGCCCATGCCTTTAGTCCCAGCACTCAGTGGAGGAGGCATGTGAGTCTCTGAGTCCAAGGCCAGCCTGGTCAGGACAGCCAGGGCTACAAAGATAAAACCTGTCTTAAAAAAGAAAAAGGAGGAGGAAAAGAAAAACCAAGGCAAGGCAAGAAAAGAGGAATGACGTAAGAAGACAGCAGGGATTGTTTCCTAATGCACACACATGCACTCACATACACTCACACACACATATGCCTACATATACACACTCACCAACAACTTAAAAAAAAAAAAAAAGATTAATGGGGGCTAGAGAGATGGCTCAGCAGTTAAAAGCAACTTGCTGATCTTGCAGAGGATTTATAACCATACATAATTCCAGTATAGGGGATCCAATGCCCCCTCTCTTCTGACTACTTGAGACCCCAGGCATGCACATGGTACATATACAAAGAAATTAATGTTGTGGCCATCCCAAATGTGAAAGTCTCTCCTAAAATCATTTTTCCTAAGTTGAAATAAGCAATTAAACAAACATTAGAAATAGATATAGAAGTTCTTAAAACTTCTAATATTAAACACACACACACACAGGATTTCTTTTTAATAGTTCAAGGTCCATATTTACAGGATTCTGAATTATGAAACCCTGAAATGAGTTAAGATACACTAATTTTCAATCCCTATAAGGGCTGTGACTCAGGTTTATTTTTAAAGTCAACACTTAACGGAGCATCTATCAGGAGGGCCAATGAGACGGCTCAGTGGCAGAGCAAGTAAACTAGCCATGCAAGCTTGATGACCTGACTTCTGTCATAAGAGCTCAGTAAAGGTGGAAGGAAAAATCTGACTCTAAAAAGTTGTCCTCTGACCTCTACACACATGAATCACGGCATGCATTCTCTCCTCATTAGTAAGTAAAGATATAAATAAAGCAAGCAGCTTTTACCAAACGTAAGTTTCTAAAATTATATCAACCAACATTCAGATGTTTAAAATGAAAAGTACTCTGTATAAGATTTTACAAATTTAACACACATAAAGCTATGGGTTTAAATAATCAAGAGGAAAGCCCTTGTTCACTCGGGATCTTAAAGATTAGGGTATAGCCGACATGCAGCCAACTTTTTATATGAGTCATGTATTGTAATGTATACTTGTAATAGCAGAACTAGAGGGGCTAAGGCAAGAGAACCAGAAACCTGAGGCTAGCCCTGGCTACACAATAAGACATCTTAAAATAAAAAACAAACTGACAACACTGCTCAATAACTTTCCCGACATAGTTCGTTTCAAGGGATCCACCTTATTTAACTATGTAATATAATACTATTTCTGAGAACTCTAATCTGATAGAAAATACACCCTATTAATACAGTAATAATAATGCCTGCTAAATAAACTCAAAGACTTGAAGCAAACTTGTTGGCATATATAAAAAAGAATTCCTGAACATTTTTTTAAATATTATTTTGTCTTAGTCAGTATTCTGTTTCTATGAAAAGACCATGACCCAAGGCAACTCTTATGAAAGAAAGCATATAATTGGGGGCTTGCTTATAGCTTCATCATTATGGTGGGGAGCATGGTGGCACACAGGCAGAAGCTGGAGCAGGAACTGAGAGCTACATCCTGATCCATAGGCTGGCATGGGTTTTTGAGGCCTCAAAGCCCACCCCCCAGTGAACCACTACCTCCAACAAGGCCATACCTACTCCAACAAAATCACACCTCCTAATCCTTCTAATCCTTCCAAATAGTGCCACTCTGGAGACTAACCATTCCAATGTAGCAGCCTATAGAGGCCACTCTTATCAAACCAACACAGTATTATTCAAGGCATTAAGTCTACAGACTTTCTGCTGTGGTTTTTGTCGGTTTGCTTTCTAAAACCAGGTCTCACTAGGAAGTCCAGGCAGACCTCAAACTTACAGCAGCCCTCTTGCCTAAACCTCCATCGATGCTAGATTACAGGACTACACTACCACACTGCATTTTTTGTTTTGTTTTTCTGTAACTGGAAATGCCAATGGCTTTCTTAGTAATAATGATCAAAGTTTAAACTGTAAAACAAAGACAATACAAAAAGAAATAATTGAGTAAATGGAAAAATATATGCTAGACACTATCAAAGAACCACATGAGTGACACAGAGTAACAAGTAATGTTTACATTGTACAAATGTTGATCTAAAACAATGGGACATTTTATAAAATAACAAATTAAAACAAGATCTTCTATTCAGCTAAACGTCACAGGCTCACATGTGCGTACACAAACACACACACACACACAAGCAACAAATATTTTCAAGTAGTAAACAGCAAAGATTTTAAAATAGACCTAATTTAGGTTGTTTAAGCCCCAAGATAAAAGATTACAAGATGGCTACAAGCATACTTTGGTCAACAACCAGACCTTCAATAATGGTTGTGAAGGGTTAAACACTTTACACACAATAGGGATTATGTCAGGCTATAGCACCAATTCCCATCGGCTTGAGAGAAAACAAGAGGAATCACATTACTTGTTAATCCCAGAAATGCATTACCTCAAGGGAGTATTGAGGTGGCTTAAACACTATAACCTACTGTGTAAAACATACTCCAAAGTAAAGTTTAAAACAGATGTAAAAGTGCTGTGCCTGTTCATTCAGACCCTTAGTGGTAGCGTTCCACAAATTATGCCAACAGAGCAACAAAGGTATTACAATCTAATTTTAAAACAGACTGAACAAAAAATGACCTCACTTTTAAATCCTGTTGCAGAATAGGTAATTCTTTTCGTTCTTAGCTAAGAAATGCCTAACTAACAGGTACAACTAGCCTTTGCAATTCACTCTCTCAGCAGCTGTGGCTACCCATACAAACCCTGCACATTATCAACCTAGTCAACATTCCGCCAAGAATGGGGAGGAGGGAGTTCACAAGGTTCCACTCTGAGTTGAGAAGCTACAGGAAATCATGGCTGCTAGTACAAAGACAGTTTCTATACAGGTGTGATCCACCCCTGCCTCACGGTCCCATGCTACAGTGGAAGCCAAAATAAAGTACAGTGAGAGAGAGGGAGAGGAGGAGGAGAGACTAACAACAAAGTCTGAAGCAAGTGAAGGAGCTGTCGCTAATCTCTCCTGAAAACCAAAGCTGATTTACAGGAGGCCCTTCTTAAATATGGTGCTTATATGCTGTGCTATTTTTAAACACAATTAGAGAATCAAAAGCAAGCAAATAGATGTATTCAAGAAATCATTTTTTAAGACTAATTGCAATTAGCTAAGAATAAATACCTTGTCTTGAAATGACCATTTAAAATAATCTCAATTATATGAGGCTTATAGTGAAAAGGTCAGAATGATAACTAAGGGTACAAATCACGGGTTCTACCTCCACCATTAATTACTTATCCCAGACAGCTAACTAAATGATCACTTAGCGCAGAGCTAGTCACTTTACAACCGTTTCATTTAATTCTAGTAACAGTCAAACGAATTAAGTATTGTTATTCTCATTGCAGATGAAGAAACTGCAGCCTAGAGGCTAAAGTGCTTGTCTGCATTCTAAAAGTACTAAGTTATAGAAGGATTCAAATCTGAGCATCTGGGGCCAAGAATCTGTGTGAGTGCATTTGGTCTTTTTAAAAATGGTTTCAACTTCAACAATCCAAGTAGAAAAATAACAACTGAATTTTCAATTTCTCAACAAAGTACACCAAAAACCAGCCAATTCCCTGGTTTCAATCCCAGCTCTGAAAACAAAACCGGACAATTCACAAAAGGGAGGGGTAACACAATTATGAAAAATACTAAAGGTCACTGGTAAGCAAAAAATGCACGTTAAAATAAGATATCCTTTTCTACTGTGGGAGGAAAACAGCAACAAAAGAATGAGAAAAGGCAATCTCTTGTGGACACAGTAAAACTTTCTGCAGAGGTGTTGGGACATAAGGATCCAGAGCCTTGGAAATGGAAGCATTCCCAACGCAGCGGACTACAATTCTGTAGGCTTTACTTAAAGTGCATTATGCCGAATTTAAGATGCTGAACACAACTCCTTATGATGACAGAAATTCCAACAAGCACATTTTAGGTTAAATCTTATGCAACTGCCAGTCAGTCAACCACTGTGGTGGGGAAGGACAGTAAAATTTAAAATGAGACTTATTTACATGGCATTAATTGGGTATAAAAAAGATCACTAAGAAGGGACTATTTGATCAGTTAACTGGTTTAAAAAAAAAAAGTATGGTGCACCACGACTCCAATTTACGCAACTGGAAGCCAAATTCTGAAAAGTATAATTAAGAAAATGTTAAAACTACACATCTGAGTACAAAGTCCATGCTGTTTGTACTAAGTCACACCCACTACTGAAATGTATCAGAAACAATAAACAACCTTTTGTCATTATGTACATCTGTCACCTAGCACTCGGGAGGCTAAGGAAAAGGACCGCATGGACTGGAGGCCACCCTGAGCTACTTACCTTACCAAGCCGGGCAGAACAGCAAAAACAAAACAAAACAGAAGTAACACTGCTGGCTTGGAGAGATGCCCAGCAGTTAGGAGTGTTTGCTGCTCTTACAGAAGACCTACATTTGGTTCTCAGAACAGGTTATCAACTGGCTTCCTGCTAATTTCCAATTTCATGACTGTATTTGGTGTGCACATAAATGTTCAAGAAAAAATAAACATTAGAATGTCCAAAACTGCAACCAATTCAAATGTTCCTCCACCTAAGAATGAGTAATTCACACAATGGAATGATATAATTTTAGACGAATGAACAAAAAATGTGGGAAAACTACACACACTTAATATGCCAAACAACCCTGGCATGCAATATATGCAGTGTGATTCTACTCATTTAAGTACAAAGCCAAACAAAGCTCCAAGATGCTCTTTACTGACACTGTGACTAGAACAGAACGTGAAGAAAACCGGTTCTGTGTCTTCATACTGTGTGTACTGAGAGTTTGAACTTAAAAAATAAAACACACAAATGGCCAGTAAGCACAGTAAAAGATGCCCAACACCCTTAGTCTTCAGGGGGAAAAAAAACCAACCAGGATAAGAAGGCTAAAGAGATGACTCAGCAGTAAACAGAACATAATTGCTCTTGCAACAAAACTAAGTTAGGTTCCCCAGAACTACAAGTTGACTCACAACCATTGGTAAATCCAGTCCAGGGGATTTGACAGCCTTTTCTAGCCTCTGCAGGTGGTATGCATGTGTTGCACATGACATGCATGCAAAACAAAATACACACACTAATAAGCACACACACACACACACACACACACACACACACACACACACACACACACTGAGAGGCTAATAGTATAGATCAGAGAGAGAACACATGCAGAGGCTAGGCTCCAGGTTCAATCTCTAACAAAGGAAGGAGAAAAGGGACATGAAAAGGAAGAAGGGAAGGGACAAAACAGGAAGGGGAGGGAGGAAAAAGCAAAGAAAGAAGGGAAGGAGAGGATACTGTGTTACAGATAACATTTTCAGTCTCTTGAACACAGCAAGCTCACTCTGTCTTTGAACTTCTGGTCTACATGGGAATGGCTTTCTCCTGCTCACCATTTCTTCATCAGTCAGCTTATTTCAAAATTACAGCTTAAGAAAAGACTTCTCTAATCATTCAGACTGAGCGTGCTCTGCTCTATGTCCAGCCTTTTCCAGCTATATGTTTTATCTTCATTGCACTTACTGAGAATGACAGCTTTATTGATACATCTTTCTCCCACCTCTACTAGAAAAAGCTCAGTGAGTGCATGGACTTATTTACATCCATGTTCCCAGGCCAAAGAATAGTGCTTATCAGAAATAACTTGTGAAGTTAACCAATAAATCCTACTTTTTTAGCTTGCCAATTTTCTATAATAGACATATAATTTTTTTCATCCTGCTTTTAAATACATAACTAGGTAAATGGGCACATAACACATATTGAGTCAAAGAAAATAGAGCTAACCAATGGCATTGTTTTAAGTCATAACAACACCAAGACCTAATCATAACTCTTTCCTAATAAATTAATATGTACCTTATAGCACTACCTTAGAGATAGGGGAAAAAAAACCAGCCTGCCCTATTCTTACACAGCACTCAAAACAAGACTTCTGGGCAGAAGAACACTTACTTAGCAGGGCCCTAAGTTCAATTCCCAGCAAGTTCAGAGCTCCACTTCTGCTATGAGATTCTCCAGGAGACAAATGGAGAATGTACCTGTACCTCAGGTGACAACCATAAGCTCTGATGCCACCCATGCTCTTGTAGATTAGATGTGATTATTAAAAATCCCCTTCTGGGTTTTGATTTGTTATGTCTGGTTCAGAGAACTCAGAAAAACATATATGTTCACCCATTAAATGTAAAAAAGGTTATTTTAAAGAGCACAAATGAACAAGGAAAATAAAGAGATCCATAAGGTTGGGTCTGGAAGGGTCCTGAGTAGGAGAGTATCCATATGTTCAGAGATGATGCATTTTTCATTCTCTGAGCACCTGCGTTCTTTTACAACTCCCCTGGATCCCTCCAAATGTGGGTCTTCTGGGGTTTTTAATGGAGGTTTCATTATGTCAAAATGACTAACCAAATCACTAGCCATTCCTCATCAACTCAACCTTCACTCAGCCCCTCCTCTCCAGAAGTATGCAGTGGGGTTGAAATTTCCAGTGCTCAAATTATAAATGTATTCTTCTATGAAGCAACTCCCACAGTTCAGTGTCTTTTGCAAAAAGACACTGAACACTTCAGCAATCCAAGAGTTTTAAGATCTGTATGTGAAGCAGTAAGAACAGAAACCAAATACATCTCTTATTATATTGGAACATCACAACGACCTATTTTCAGAAACTTAAAATGACTTGTCCCAAATTCTAACATCATCATAAAATACCAAGCACAACACCAGTCCTATCTGGATCTCGCCATCCTGATGTGCTTTCCAGGCACATATAAAAATCCTAGGCCAGGGAGTGGTGGCGCACACCTTTAGTCCCAGCACTTGGGAGGCAAAGGCAGGCAAATTTCTAAGTTCGAGGCCAGCCTGGTCTACAGAGTGAGTTCCAGGACAGACAGAGCTACACAGAGAAACCCTGTCTCAAAAAACCAAAAACCAAAAACCAAAAAAAAAAAAAAAAAAAAAAAAAAAAAAAAAAAAAAAAAAAAAAAAGAAAAAGAAAAAATCCTAAACATAAAAATGTTTAAAAAAAAAATCACATTTATAGCACAAAAATTATTTTAGAACTCATAAGAATATAATAAAGTTGAAAATTCCTTAAGTAAATAATCTGATTCACCTTTACAAGTAAATTTCAATTACAATATACAAGAAAATCAGTTTAATTGCATTTACTCTTCTAACTGTTCTCAAGTGATTAATTTTGTGTGCATGTATTTTGTACTGTATTTGAACAGTGCTCTAAAGTTTGCAATTTTGAAGAATTTCAGATGCTCTGCTGGTAAAGTTTATGCCAATATTCTGAATTATAAAAGCCTCTTGAACATAAAATACTCTGATCCCAAGTGTTCCAGGTTCAAGACATGCAATCTGTATCTATAACTATATATCTGTATATAAAAATTGAAGAGAGGGAGGGCTGGGAAATGCTCTCAGTGGGAGAGCATTTATTTAGTATGTCTAAGACCCTGAGTTCAAATTCTAGCACCAAAAAGAGAACAAAAACAGTTGAAGAGAAAAATACTTGTTTCTGAAGAGACAAGCTAGAAGATGTTTGAAAATCAAAACTGATACTAGCAAGCAGAACTTCAAAGTGAACCTAAATATCTTCAGAGGGGATAGCTCCAACTTCAGCATAAGCAATCCAAATTTAAAGTTAGTAAATTTGACAGTCACTGAAAAACTGAGTCTACCTTCTAAGGTCTTCAAACCACAAATTAAGGTTTGAAAACTCCCAATATGTACCTAACAGACAACTGAGGCTCAGCTATAATCTGACACTCTACAACTCTGAAATATATCAATTCACTGATTGCTACCCCATCACCTTTAAAAGTGAGTTTATACTAAAAAAATGTCAAACTAAAGAAACATAAGCAAACTCTTACTGTATATTCTTGTACATTAATCTTTAATACAAAGCTTCTCATTCATTAGCCACTCGTTGGGGCTCACAGTGTATCATCTAGACACTACAGAAAACCAAAAAGGCCAAGTCTAAATAAAAAGGTTTGGGTTTATTGTATGAGCCTGGCTAAGGATCTGGATACACAGAACTCAGCATACACTCACCCACACAAAAAGCAGCTACAGCAAGTTCAGATACATAGAGTATTCAAACACATCTTTACTTAAGACAACCAAAAGGCTTATAGCCACACAGTACTAAGCTGCAACTTAGTCTCTGCTCCAAACTCAACATAATTAGTATTATCACAATTGGTTATATGTATGATCCATATATGAAATCCCAGCTGTGGGTGCTTAAAAACCATCCAGCTAAGTAAAGTTTAAAAGCTTCTAAAGGTTGCTGCGAAAGTGGACATTCCTATACACAATATTGATTGGCTAGGTATTACTTGATGCTTTCAACAACACAATGAGAAGGATTGAGGTAACTCTACCATTACCAAAAAAGATTACAATTCATTTTAAATTGAAACATTCTGTTACCAGTACTGTTCAATTCCAGGGAAAAACTCAAGAAAAAGCACAAGTAACATTTTCAATTTGCTCACAGTAGCTGCCAACCACTCTTTAAAGAAAACTTCCTTACAGAGAAAGATAATCAGTTAGAAACATTACCAGCCAGAGCTAAGTAAATGTAAATAACCACAGTAAGCAGAAAAGCCTTTATCCTTGAGGCAAAAAAAAAAAAAAAAAAAAAAAAAAAAAAGA